>JAOUZG010053171.1:246901-331384 GCA_026289955.1 Argiope argentata | reverse complement strand
ATATATTCTTATCATCAATTAATCTCAGATTATTAAAAATTGATATGAGTGATGTTATTATTGAATCAAATCTTTTATAAATGAACAAAAGTGCTTAAAATACTATTTCAGTTCTTCAGAGCAACATGAGCATAAAATATTAAATAAGTATTAAAATAATACACTAATGGGAAAACAATTTGTGAAATTCCACCGTTAAGATAAAAGCAATATATATTTTTAACAATATTGCACAGCTGAAATTCGATATCCTATTACAATATCAAAGTAATATATGATATATATTTCGGAGAATTTCAAAAGATTAATTTTGTTCCTTATTAACAATTTCTTATATCAAACAAAATTCTGATTATTGATATCAATAAGAGAATATCAATAGATTAATTTTCTTCCTTATTTCTACGTAGCATTTGTAGAGGCTACATAGAAATAAAACAGAAAAGTATTTGAATGAAAGTTCAAATTGAAAGATAAATTTTCTGCCATAAATATGCAGGTATGTTTTACTTTTTAAATATAAATAGTGACTCATTTGAAATTAATTTAGAATTTGCAGCAATTTAATAACTTTAAAAAAACTTTTTAATGTTTGTTTCAAAACTTTGTCAAAATTACAAAAATATTTAGCTGTAGACATTATGTCAATTTTCAAAATATTAAAATATAAATTGTGAAGTAAGAAGATTGGAAATTGAATACTTTCAATAAACAAAACGGTAACATTTAACTCCTTCCCAAGATATATTTTTAATGGAAGAACGAGAAATATCAGAGAAAATGGAAACGATATTGACTTTTGATGGGGACTGATATATATAAATGCATATTTGTTAATTAATATCAATTTGAATACAGCAACCATAAAAGAAAGGATTGATAAATGAATTTTTTAAAAAAATTTTCTGATTATGATTAATTTTATAGACTAGTAATTATGCAATTAAAAAAAAGTGTATAGTTATAAAAATGGTTTGTCTGTTTATATTCATCAAAACCATCAGTTAAGCTGCTTTACTTACGCAGGAGAAAATTGAAATATTTGTAAACTTCAAAAAGCAGATGGACAGAATTTGTTTTGTAATACAATCACAGTTTTTTAACCAAAAGATCTTAGATTCAAATATGACTCCGTCCAAATCCAAGCGTGAATATGGGCCTGGTACGAGTCGAAAGCTTCACTCGTAAGAAATTGTGACAGCGAGTGCTTGCTCAGGTTTCGTCCTCGTCATCTGATCACGATTCTAAATGAAGAGGTCTGTACCATAATAGTCCTTATGTTATTCAGAATGGTTTGCTAATGATATCAGAATAAATAAACTAGTCTTCCAAAACGAGCACCATAGAAATTCTTGATAATAAATACCCTAGATAAATAATCAGCACACAAATTACATGTAAAATAAATGTACAGTATGCTCATTTTCAGCTCCGTTGAATCTTTGAATTTTATCTAAGCAAAAACTTCTTTCATCTCCATTTCTTTTTCGACTTCATTTTACTAAGGTAATAATTCTTTGTATTCACAAATGTTCCCAACATGCAAAATTAACAAGGGACTTCTAACCGATTCATACCACTTTTCAAATGAAAGGGGCCGCCCAACAAACACCATCGTAGAATCAAACAGGGCGCCGCGGCCATTAGGGCGTTTTAACACTGGGGGCCTATCGGGCTCATTCCAATTAGGGGCATCGCACTCGGAGTAAACGAAAGAAAAGGAAGAAAAGTCGTTGATAAAAGGGAGGGCGAAGTAAATTGCATCATACGAATGTTTCGTAGCATTTTATTTTTCGCTTTTCGAGGACCGTCATTCAATTGCCGGGGCGGCCCCAGGCTAACGATTTGAATAATAAATAGGATGGAGACGTTCAGGTAGTTTACCGGGGCTGCGCCTCAACACGAAAACTCCGGCTCGGTATAGTAATTTCTTTTCGACATTAATATTCGCCGAGTATACGTCCCGGACTAAACGCATTTTGGAATTTTCGTAGGTTATTTATAACAAGAAGGGTTCCATCCTTCGCGAGAAGACAAGGGTAATATGAGATCGCATTCCCAAGGCATCACCTGTTACAGTTTATTACCCGAAGAGATACAGGTTTCCGCGACTGGCTAATGTAATAGGATCTCTTTCTGCAAAAAGAGAAGAATTGTAAGAATTACTTTTTGGAAAAGTTCGCGAAGCATATCTTGGGTTCGCTTCGATATTCGAGTCAGCTGTTGTTTCAATTTGAGCTCTTAACTTTCAGATGTTATGTTTTGCTCAAAATTTTTTGTGGAATTTAAAATCATATTGATTTTTGCTTCCGTTTGTAACTAGTGAATTAGGACTATGCAAGAACAACAAATTTTGTAACTTCGAAACAACAGATCGCAATCGATAAACAGATACAAACAAGGTTGCAAAAATACCTTGCCGTAGAAAAAAAAATAGCATTGTATGAAATTAATTAATTCATTTATTATTAAAATGTAATTTATTCAAAATGTCTAATATTATATATATATATAATATATATATATAACCTGAAATATAAATGTGATTCAAATAACGCAGATTTTCACTTAAAAATAAAATAATTTTTGAAAGCATAGCTAAAAAAAGAGAAAGCTACCCATTCGGATGGCAGAATTAATTACTATTCTGCATAAAATTCTATATTAATCTGTAATCTATCTAATTTTACTTCTTCTATAAATCCACCCATAAAATATAAAATCTATGCATCAATATAAGGAATAAAATTGTGAAATATTCAAGAAGCTGATATATTCTAAGGATTCAGAATGAAAATTTTTTCTCTGATAATGCTGAAAATTTATATATCTGAAATAATAAATAGAATATTGAGATATATGATTTACATAATCTCAAAGACTGATAAATTAATATCCAAAATGTTAAAATCATTTTTTGGAAGACTGTGATGAAATCATTCATTTTAAGTAGAGATTTAAATTTTAAAAAATTAAGAAGTTTTCTACAGCAAGAATAGGTGGTATTGATTGGCTTCAAACATAATATTTTTAACTATCTTTCTGAAATGGCAAAATGTAATTCTCAAGCATTGTTCCACAAAACGTAATTTCTTTGTTTTGCAACAACTTGTAATTTTTCTTATACTTTTTTCTTCACTTGGTTTTATGATATTTTTACAGTTCATCTTTTTATTACAAGATATGCTTCACAGCCTTAAGTCTTTTTCCTAATGTTTGTAAATCATTGAGAATCTATACATTGCAAATAAAACCAACTGGAGTAATTTTCCAGAATTCCCCCCATGTACTCCTTTATAAAAGTGTTATCATTCCTCATGCCTTACCACCGTCTCATAAAAATTATGGACATAACGCAAGGTTGTGAAAGCCGCGAGCACTCAACTTTTTAATTTAAGTTCAACACATGAACATTTTGTACTTTATAGCATAGTGAAGAAAACTGAGTATGCAATTTAGACGTCTTTTTTTACAATAAATTTCAACAAAATTTAACACAGAACTACAATTTATAAATCAAAATCATATATTAAATTTTATATATCGAAATCGTTGCTTTTCTTATCTATTGCGTTTACATACAAGCGAAAGTATGGACCGACAGATGGGCAATGTATTGAAAATTTGATTCAAAATCTAACACAGAACAATGTTTTAGATAAAAAGACAGCGCCTAAATTTAATCCATCTAGCCTTTAATGCTTGATAGATATTTTATTTGGGTAGATAGACACACGAATTCCCTATGAATGGGTTGCTTTCAAAAATTATTAGAAATCCAAATTTAATGCAGTCACATTTTAAATTTCATCCATCTAGCCCAAAGAACTTATTTATTTATATATTCATAAACAAACTATAATTTTAAAAATGTGTTTTTCGTATTCAGGTAATTCTGAAACGTGGAGAATTCATCAAAAGAGAGATGAGAAATTTTTTGATTATTAATAGTTTCCTTTTAAAAAAAGTTCTAGCGGAAAAGGACAACCCCGGTAATCCTCCCTCGCTAAGACACATCGTGCTCTTCTTCCTCGAAGTTAGGAACCTTTACATTCATTATATATGCAGAACATTTCCCCCTTTTCACCTGACGATCGGAAAAATTTGTTTCCACGCCAACAGCCCTTCTTTATTATACCTCAACTGAACCCAACCGAGCGTCACCTATTCAAAGCCACGCCAAAGAAAAACAAAATCAATACACGCAGAGACAGCGCTGCTCCGAATGGCCACACGGAACACATCCATGCATGCATGCACACCTTAAACCACGACACCGGTGGGCAGGTTGGTCATTTTCGGTTAAAAGCGAAAGCACCCCAACTTAAGCGAAAAAGAAAATGATACACAAAATCCTCCTCCGCATGTATATAATATGACGTCGGTACGCGGTGATTTAAATAAAAATTATGCATGTCATGCACTTTCAGGCGAAGCATATAAATGCAAATGAAAGCGCCTAATCCCAAGCCTTTGGTTGGCGATATCGCGATATACATATGCATGAGGAGGCAGAGCGAAACAGGCGAGGGTCGGGGCGGGGAAGGGGTGGGGACCAGAGATTGGCTTTTCAGATGGTGGCGCAGGTCAGCTTTTAAAAGCTTGCGTGCGCTCTGCGACTTCTTGGCGGTTTCCTCGTTCACGTTTGGCTTCTCTATTTCAAATTGTTGCTGTTTACCTCCGCCCTTATAGCCGCCTTTCAAGCAGAAAAGGTGCTTTTGTATTCAGGCAACGAAGGAGATGGCTCTAATAAATTTTTGCCAGAACTAGAACAACTTTTGCAAGGTGAACTTGGCTGTTTCTTGACGACTTTTTGCCGAGGTTCTTAATATTTTGTGGTATGTTTTTATGCAGAGAAAAAAATATTTCTCATCTCTGTTGTTAATTGTATATTGATCAAATGTCAGTGATAAATCATCAAATAAATATATCACACGTTAATGGCTCTTTTGTAACTGATGTTCGCGAATAGCATGCTGTAAATGTAAAAGTACTTTTCTGTTCATTTGAGACATAAAAAAAAATTTTTTTTAGCTTCATTCTCGAGCAATGCTTACAATTTCTTTCAATAAAATCAAAGAAAAAACAGTTGAAAATTGTTTCCTACCGACTCCCTAAATCTATTTTATAAACAGCCAGAATTTTAAAGACAGGATTTTTTTAAGTAACTAAAAAGGAATAAAAAAGCACTACGTAAAGATATATCTTTAAAAGTACATATGAACACAAACGAAGGTCGACTTAAAATCTTATTTTGAAAAGTGGTTTGTTGATTTCGGTTGAAAAAATCTGAAATGTGGCTTGCTTATTTTTTTTATCCGAATATTTCAGAAAGAAAAAAATAGTAAGCTATGATCTTATTTGAAAATAATTGACAATTTTCTTAGTAATATATCAATGTGATTTCGATAAACATTTGTTTTCATTTTCTTTTTAATATGAAAGATGAAAAGAAGCATTCGTTCCACACATCACTTGCACTGCAATCATTGTTTAGATTAGAAAATTAGTTGAAGAAGAATTTTTCATTTATATAGGGAAATAAATAAGCAGTCCCTCTTTTTATTTGAGAGTACTATTTACTATTTTGGTGGCTGAACAATTGCAACTAATTCAGCTATCTTACGCAACTTCATTCTTAATTCCCTTTTACTATGCTTTAAGCTACGCCTACAGCTGTTTGCTAACTCCGTTGTTCAATTTCTGATATCAATTTTTAGTTGGTGATAATCTCATATCAAATATTTTAAAATATACAGAATACCTAAATGCTTAATCGGGGTGAGTTATTCCAAGCTGAAATTATTTTTTACAAAATTTAAAAAAGATTCGCAAGTCTCCAGAAGGTATGGATCTATGAATTAGGCTATTCCCTAAGTACACATCAAAAGGATATTATGTCGAACAATCGTAAAGTTTTTATTATGTAACAACTTTTCATACTTCTTTCATAGACTTTGTTGGCATTTCTAACTGTTTCGATAAGTGTAGAAGCTAAAATTCAGATATGGACTTTATATGGTTTTCTGATTTCAAGATAAAATCCGGATATGGACTTTATTCGATTTTCTGATATCAAACTGAAATCCTGATATGTTTATAATACAGTTTTCTGATATCAAATTAAAATCCAGATATGAGCTTTATACAGTTTTCTGATATCAAGCTAAAATCCAGATATAGACTTCAAAAGGTTTTCTGATATCAAACTAAAATCCAGATATAGACTTCAAAAGGTTTTCTGATATCGAACTAAAAGCCACATAAGGACTTTATACGGTTTCCTGACATCAAAATAAAATCCACATAAGAACTATATATGGCTTTCTGATATCAAACTAAGGTCCACATAAGGAGTTTATACTGTTTTCTGATATCAAACTGAAATCCACATAAGGAGTTTACACGAGTTTCACATATAAAACTAAAATCCAAATATGGACTTCAAACAGTTTTCTGACAAGCTAAAATCTGCATAATGACTTTATACGATTTTCTGATGTCGAACTAAAATCCGCATAAGGATTTTATGCTGTTTTCTGATATCAAACTGAAATCCACATTAGGACTTTATGCTGTTTTCTGGTATCATCATCTTCGAATTCAATTAAATAATAGACAAACCACTTAGAAACAGAGAAATGTCATTCGTGAATCATTAATGTTAATTTATTAAAAGAGATTAAAGTAAGCATTCATCTAGAAGGGGAAACAGAAACATTGTATACATGGCAGGTATACCGCTTTTCGGCAGGTTCGCAGTTTTCCCCGGGAGAGAAGTCTCGGTATTTATAAACATAGACACTGGGTGGCGTAGTGACGGAATTTATTACCTCCCGAAATAGTGCTTCAACTATGCCAGAGGTGTGTGAGAAATCACCGACCGTCTTCACGCAACATTTGGAAAGCAACTAGACCCGGTGACTATTATTGCAGCGACGCGATAGACGAAGCAAAGGCGGTTTGTCTCTTTTTTATTCGCAACATATCACCTTCTCTTTTTTTCCCACTTTCCTGTTACTACGTCTTCTTGGAAGGATTTTACGCCGCGATCTCTCACTCTAGCACTTGAGGTAAAGCCGCGTACGTGACAAGCGACCTCTTCAGGGATTAAAAAGAGTCGCTGGGCTTTCAAAGAGCTTTTGAATCAATGCTAATTATATCCATTCAACCGTTACTTCTACCTCACGCTAATTATATCTTCCGATTTGTAGGTTAGAACAAGGACTGATCGCTGTTAAGTCACTCAGTTTAGGAAAATAAAAAAAAAGTGTTTTAAAAACTTTTTCTATTTTTAATTTAATGTTTTGGCAAATTACTTTTTATTGCAACCGAAATTTGACTCCTAAAATGTAAAATTTTAAACAATATAAATCATAATTCATTAATTAATGACATTTGAAAAAATTAACTTAAAATGCTATTTGATGAACACAGTAAAAACTTCCAGAAACGTTTTGTACATTGATTTCCCTCATACATATCAGATATTCTGTAAAACCAAATACTGTGTAATCAATCATGCATTCTTCCTGTACAAGTCTTAATTCGAAATTCAAAATACTTTGAAAATCAATTAAGAGAACAACTGAAGAAAAGAAAAAGCTCAAAGCATCAAATATTTTGAAATTATTATTTTTATTTTTTAAAAGTTGATTTCAAATTATCTATAATTTAAAGCACAAAGAAAATTTATATGCAAGAATGTCAGATGATGATAATACTCAAGATTTCGAAGCTACGGCCATGTAATTTATGTAATGATTGTTCTTTTTAAATAGTTGAAACTCAAAAACAAATTAGAACTATCTGACACAAATATAGCTTCTTTGCATATAAAGCACATCTTATAGCCGCTACCCCCTTCCTCCAAACAAACAGAGAGAAATGTAGAAAATAAAGTTAACCTAAACGTAGCGAATGTCGTATATTAAAAAGAGAAGTAATTAGAATTTTCCAGAAGATTCTTATAAAGATATACTGTCATTGTCCAGGATGTGTAAAACGACAGATATGTCATGTTATCTTCAAACAAAAACAATAGTGAAGACATGAAAGGACTCTAACATATAAGAAGTAGGGAGAAAATCACGGTAAAAAATTCGATTTGTTGAGAATTCTTACAGAATCAGTCCTGATTATCTTAATTTTTCTTATTTTAAAAGTGTTTGCCTTGGAGAGATTTAATCACAAGCCTTTCTAAAAGAAGTTTGTGTTAACCAATTACATTCAATTTTACATTGCATTAACACTTTAAGTCACAGAACATAAAACTACTGAACGCCAGGTGATTAATTTAAATCAAATACACAAGGAAATAAAAATGATTATTTATTAGTTTTTTCTTCCATTAGTAAGTTAAGGCTTTAAATGGCTTTATTTCAAGTTACATTGGCAAATCGTAACGACATAACGAGTGAAATTTTTTTAAAGCCTAGGTGGACTAACACGAAATCACTCAAAGGGATAAACAAAGATTTTATTAGTTCATTCTTTGCCTTTTTGCTTGAAAGACACTAATATTCGTTTGAGTTATAAATTCGATAACTGCATAGTCATCGTGAAGAAAAAATGAAAAATTACTTCAAGAAGAAAATACAAGATGAATTTCTACGAATGCTTCCTTCTATCATAAAAAATATTTTATCGCATCAAAATCATTAAATTAATTTAGTGTAAACATTGAAGATACTTTCCTTCATGAAAAACCTTGAAAACTAATCGGTATATATATTTTTATAAGCTCATCGGAAATGAACAAAGAAGTAAGTTTAATATATCTGGAACTTTAAACACACAGTCTAGTTTTGGTCATTGGAGTCTTTCTTCTCCTTCCCCAAGGAAATTTTTCAAAACAGTAAAATTTCACCATTAAGGTTGCGGTCAGCAGAATATTCGAGAAGGGTCCTAAAATCGTCCTCTGGCTTGACGATGGCCATAAAATGCGTAGGAGGAGAGATGAAGGCAGAAACCCAGGAGACCACTGAAGGTAACACGAGATACATTCACCTCCTCTTACCTAAGCACATTCTCGGAATCCGAAAGGACCATTCTTCATATACAGGATACCTCCGAGGACACTTCTTTTCCTTTTGTTTCTGGAGGTCAAATTGCGAGTTATGGTGAATTGGGTAAGGAATGCTGTATGCCAACAAACGATGGTATGGAATAGGATTATTATAAATCTTCTTTTTCAGTTTATTTAGATTTTTTTTTTTGCCGAATTTATATCTTTATGTCCATTGAAAACAGAGATATTTACTGACTGATCGCTTGCCCACACATTTAATCTCTCACATTATAATTTCATTTTCCTCGGCTTTTTAGATTTTATTTACAGTATCCGAGAAGCAAAAGACATGTGATGCATGTTAGAAAATTGATTTAAAAACTGTAGTTATTGATTGTTAAATCATGTTGAATATTTTACTTTCAAAATAATGACCTGATTAACCACTTTTTGAGACCAACAGTTCGCTCACTACTTTAATTTAGTAATGTTAGATATCTTTTACAAAACTAAGTGAATATTTTACCAAACTAAGTGAAGCCAATTACTGCCTTCTATATCTATGAGCTTTTATATGAGACAAAAATTAGCGAAATCAGCATAGAGGTTGGTGTTGGGGATATGATTTTTAAAATTATTTATTTATAAAGAAAATGCATTGAAATAGGTTTTAACATTTCATTCAAACATGAGGGAACTAGAGGTAAGGGAATTCTTGATCGTGTTTTTAAACGTTATGAACTTTGAAATAATGTAAAAAAATTGCGATAAAATATATAAATAATTATAAAATGAAAACCGATATTCTAAATGTACGAATATTTTTTTACAGTGAAAACATATATATGCGATTATCCATGACTTTAAGAAATGCAATAAAACACCCAGATTCTGAAATACAATTGCAAATAAAAAAAAACATCCTTTAGACGAACACTCTAATTTACATTAATTAAATTACAACGAAACTCTGAAACGCTGTTGACAACGCAGTCGTAAATCCTCCGTCTTCAGATTGACAAATCTTCAGTTCAGATTTCGAAGGTAATAATGTTAAAATTTCCTATTTATTTCTTGTTTTTAATTAAAAGTTCTTGGATATTCTTTAACTGTGTTTTGGACTATTCAATGATGCAATAAAAAACTGTGTGCGTTCATCCTAGATGAGTTCACAGCCAACTGAAGCTGATAACAATCTTACTAACTTGTGTTAAAAACTTAGATTGCATCTTCAATTCCATCTTCTGTCACGTCAACTTAACAATATTAAGATAAATTACAAACTGTGCCATTAGAATTTACATTACAACACTTAAATTAGCTGTTTCCCCAATTCAGGATATCAGACTTACAGTTATTACGAAATTTGAATATGGCATTAAATAATTTAAACCAATGATTGGCAATTTGAAATTATTTTAACTAGCTATGATAATCCAATCATCTTTTTTTCAATCAGATCCAAAATGAAAAACATCGATATCGAAATGTGACATATTTGTACATATATTATTTTCCGTGCTTCAAAATAGATATGTATATTTCTAGAAAAGTCCAAACATTATTTTATTGCTGATAATGCTCCAAAGATTCAGATCATCCGATAAACGATATCCGAGGGTTATTATTTCTCTGACAGATGTATCAGAAATCCTCATTTCTTTCAATAATAATTACCATAAAACTTTAATATAATAATTACTATATAACTTTAATTTTAACTTAATAACTTTAACACCAAACAATGTATTTTATTTCAAACTGGAATGCAAAAACAGCTTTAAAGATGTATAACCGGAAAGCCTGGAGCTCAACAGAGGCCATCGGATCTCGTTGAGAATTTCGCAGCTAACATGCACTCATTCATTAAAAAAAATACACAAATCATTAGCCTAACTGATATATTAAATTGCATTTGAATGGCACAGTAATCCAGCAAAGCATATCAATTGATTGAAAATTTTTATGACGTAATTTTCGTATAATTATCTAATTGAAGAAATATAATAAATTGAATATATTCTTCAATAATAAGTGAATATTTTTCTCAAAGTTTTATGGTTCTACCATGAATTACAAAATATTTCATAAGTTCGACTATCATTGAATAAGATTGTTAATGACTTTAGTTCCTGTACAATGTTTTTCCAAAAAACAAGGATTTTTTTTAAAAAAAATAATCTTTTTCGACTAAATCTTTTGGTTTCTGTGAAATTGAAATTGTTTACTTTTTTTGTTATTAAATCATTGTTAAATATTCGACTTTTAAATTTATATTTATTTTCATTTTAACTATTTCATTTAAAAATAAATTTATTTATTTCATGAAAAATCAAGTAGTGTCTTTTGGTCATAATTACGTTTCACTTAATTAAGATAATAAATGGATTTATTGAGAAAAACAGGAAAATAGCGATGGAATGTGAATTCATTTCACGTTCATATTTTATTAGATATTAGAAAATAAATATGAAAATAAAATTAACATAAGAAGATAGATAATACTAATAAGTGAACTTTTTAATTTTTTTATTGTCAACAGCAGACTGTCATAACCATCATCTTTTTAATTAAAAATATATCTGTATTACCCTTAGGTATCTTACAGGTATCAATACGCTAAAGATCAGAACATAAGTTTCAACAAGTTATGTTTTTCAAAATTTGTATAAACCAGACTCATTATGACAAAATATAATCCATAATAAATTGAATTTTTTTTTGTGCCAGAGATTGCACTTGCTACTGAACATGTACTTCTTATTAAGTCTTTTACATTAAACAATAAATAAGAAATTTTAATACAAAATAAAAACATATTCCAAATTTAAGTCATTAGTAAAACAAGCACGATGTTCATAGGAATCTTTAGGGTGACTATCAAATCAAATCAGCGGATCAAACAAAAAAAATCAGTGATTAAATTTGTAAATTAAAATTGTATTAATTACTATTATGAATTAATTTTATTTTATAATTGATTAATATTTTATTTGCTACAATAAAATTCAAGGTTACGAAAAACATTTTCGGGTAACGTAAATATGGAAAATGTTTTGCAACCGAATTCAATAACACAAAGGATAAAGGGGAAAAAATTAATAATCCATAAGCCAATCACAAGCCGATTATTTCAGCTGCAAGAAAACACACAGAAGAAAGAGATTCTTTTGTAGCATTTAGTAAAATACAATATAACGAAAGACCTTATTATAATCTAAGCCATCTTTCTCGGAATGATTTAAAGAAGTATTTTGAGCCCTGTCAGGCCACACTGCTAGGATTTGTAAAATAAAAGGAAACATTTGACACTCATCCTTAAGAGAAAATTGAGAAGTTCACAAATGGGAACAACTTGGCGTTATCGTGGCGACTAAAGTAGAGAGGAAAAAAGAAAGAAGAAAATAAAAGCAGACGTCTGAAGGCAAACGTGCCAATGCTTTATACCGGCAAGTGTTTGCAGTGTGAAAAATGGGGCGAATATGAGCCCAGAAGCAGCCGTATATATTACGAGGTCGACCGGAGTAGCCATTTGTTATGCGATGTAAGGTCTGCCGATAGCTGCCCGACCATTTGTTTAAAGCAGTTCGTTTGAAAGAAAGAAAGGAAAGATTTCTGATAACACAATGGCGAATAAGATGGTTGGTTCACCATTTTGGAATTCTCAGTATCAAGATGTCAGATAGCAACAGAAAACAATAAGTTATTAACAAGGGCGCAAATGTATATTCGAACAAATTTTAAGTGCATTGTAAACTTAAAATTATCTCTAGAATTTTTCCTAAAAAAACTGAATGTAGAGATATCTGCTATTGGACTATTTTTATGATTCCTTGCTCATTATAATACATATCCTTATATTCTTATTTTAAGAAAAGAATTATATTCGAACTAAATAAAGGGATGTATTGTCGGAAAGTAATCAAAACCGATCTAGAGTGACTTTGGTGTGTATGTATTTGAAGCCAGTATCAAACTATATTCGCCAAAAATACTCATTATGGCATATATTGTATTTTCATATCATTTTACTATCTAAGCACAAACCGTCGTTCAACCTGTCTTCATGAAGGGAAGCATTGCATTTAACGAAATATTTTATCGTTCGACTTTCTTTTCACGTGTTTTTGAAACCAAATTCGAACTACATTCGTAAAAATTACACCTTATGGTATATATTGTATTTTCATATAATTTTACTATCTCTGTTAAAACACAAATCGTCGTACACCCTGTCTTCATGAAAGATGTATTGCTTTTATCGAAATATTTTAACATTCGACCTTATTTTTAAATGCTTTTAAAACCAGAATCAAACAATATTTGGTAAAAATATCGTCAGGAGTATACTTGATTAATACTTTAAGGAATATATTTGATTATTATAACTTGATCCATACCATAAGAGTATTAACATTTAATTTAACCAGATGACGAAAATTGGGGTTTTAGCCGTTAAATCAAAATTATGGTGTTCTGTTAATGGAATGATAAATTCAAAGGGTTGTTAACAGACAAGAAGATGAAGCAAAATTACAAAGAGATTGTCAAACCACGTCGTGGGGGTGCAAATCTCGGAAAACATATGCAGGCTCTAAGCCCAGAAGGCATCGTCAAAACACAATTTAGGCGATGGATAATCCCTATGCCAATATACCGAAGAAATCTCAGAGGAGGTTTAGCTTCAACTTATGGACAAGAATTCTCAATAGTTATCTCTTAAATTCTGATTTGCGACTTGAACGCTGGAATGCAGCATATTTTGTTTTTTGCAAAACGCAACCCGGAAACGTTACAAATTATGGCAGCTAAGTAAGCGGTTCATGCATGATGGAATGTCAGCAAATTCTTCTGCAAGGTGTACAATCACTCGATGTTGCGTACTTAAGAAGGTGGTATGATGAGCGGGTTCATTGTTTAGCCTTCACATGGACATCATTCAGTGTTACTTTTTTTAAGGAGTCACTAAATCTTTCGTTTATACGACGCCTAAAGACAAACTGAAAATCTCGCAGCGAATCTGCGGCTACATCAAAACCCTAACTGGTACTTAGGTTATTGTATTTTGTTCTATTTTACCATGATATCCAAACCTACAAGCGTTCACCCTCTCAACGTGTTTTGTGATTCATGTTCTATTACAATTTTTGTTCCTCTTGATATCTACCAATATATCATTGTTTACCACCAAATTCCCGTTGCCTATCTACCAACAACTTTATAAATTAGCAGAGCATCTTGTAGGACACAACATTTATGGATAGATTTTAATGGAGATAAAATCAAATTCATTTATCGCCCAAAGCATGGAAAACCAAATGACTGTAATAAAAAAAAAGTCTTCAAATTATCAGACAATATAGATTTTTTCGGTTTTTAAACATGCGATAATACTATCAATAAAAAAAATGATTTGAGAGTGGAATAAACGATAACAGCCAACAGACAAAAAGGACCAAGTGGCATATCTGCATGGAATTCTGCTATCGATCAACTTAAGATTCCCAAAGACAGAGATAACAAAGTGACCGTAGTACAAAGACATAACTATTAGAATAATAAGGTTCTAGGTATGTACCATATAGATATATCATCTTATTAACAAAAGGTTTGTTTGATTTTTAATAATGCATCTAATCCTGATAAAACAGGAATTTTTAGATGCAGTATGCATCTATCAACAAGTGAAATACAAGAATCGGACATTTTAGAAGAAATAGAGAGGGAATGAGTGACATGAGTCTTGATTGGAGAAGTCATAATATACGAGGTATTTAAAAATTTTATATTGGAGTGAAGGTTTAATGGCAAACATTCGTATATTCTACAAGACAAAAATAAAAATAAGGAAAGAACATTTGTAATTTGTTTCGTTTAATTTTAGAATAAAATAAATACCGAGCTCTGGATGACCCATGAGCAGATCTGATACGCAGAAAATATCTTTGTGCTGAGAAGTAACTAATGAATCAGAAATTACAACAAGGAGGATTTCAACGAAAACTATAGTATAACAACTGCGTTAATATACATTTACTGCTACTAAAGAACAGCATATGATTTTTAATTTTTCTTATATTCAATTGTATCGAAAACTTTTATTCTAAAACTTTTTTATACATTCTCATATTTAGGCTCATTATCAGCAGGGCTTGGCTAAGGCAGGGGCATCCGGAGCAGTAGCCCCGGGCCCCCATATAAGTGGGGGTGCCCGGAAATCGAATATAAATTTTATTTCACGTTTCCTTTTTTAACGAATATTCTTCATTACTAAAATAGTGAAACAGGGAGGGCCCCAAAGAAGTTTTTGAACCGGGCCCGAAATAGGCTACGTCGGTCCTTAATTATCAGAAGAAAGGCGAACTAATGCAGAAGGATTGGGATTTGAAAACAGCAAAATAAAATACAGGTATTATGATATTTTATCTAATTTTCAGAAAAAAAAAAGAATTAATGATCATTGATGGAGTCTATACCGTTACAAATCTGTAAATCTAAGAACGCCCAATAGGTCAAATACTCATGGTATGTAAATTTAGTATAGACCACTATCAGTCACATCTCATCATAACGTATCAAAGGTAAATAATTAATTAACCCAAAATACACGAAGGTAGATGTTTCCCAGAAAGATTTTTTCCAAGATGCCGCGCTTCTGAAATTTTTTTACTTAGACAATACCGAAAGTTCTTTGGTCTTCTGGCAGATAAATGATACTACTGATGTCACAAATTCGAGATATCGCACCTTTATATAATGATAATTAAAAATATATCCATATTCCGGCCAACCATTTCCTTTTCCGTGTATACTGAAATACTGCCACCGAATATTACGAGAAATATGGAAAGGCGCTAGATGATCGAACAGTATAGTGAAAATAAAATACCTAAACAACCTTTAATCTATTGCTTATCAAAGACTGTGTCATTAATAATTTTGTTGATAAATATGTAATTGATTTAACACACTGCTTAAAGGTACATATCAAAAATGTTGATCGAAATAAATTTGGTTAATGATGCAGAATCTTTGGAAGTATATAGGCGCCATAAGAAGAAGAGAGATTTAAAGTATTTCCAATAGGCAGCTAAGGAAGGTGGCTACTGCGCAGCAAATCACTCGGCGTGTCTCTAGTTGCCAACAATGCAGCTAATTTACATGCAAGGGAACTATCAGAAAGAGCTCTCTTCTTTAAGTGACTTGAGTAACAGTATCGACTTAGAAACATGTTAATTCTAACAATTTCCCGATGCAGCCGGTGTCTTTTAAACTTTCTATCTCACATTTCGCGTTAAGCGTCCAAAATCACCGTTGCGACTGCATTAGCAGAATCAAAGTCATTTAGGAACGAGAGCATCTTTTGGAAAGAATTTCGAAACTGGAATCACAAAGGAGATTAGAACACGAGGATCAGAAAAGAGGAAAGATAGTAAGAGAGAAAATTTCCCCGCCAAGGTGTATATATATCTACATACATATATCGTTTCGAACGCTACATTAACTGCGCTAACTCAAAAGAGAGACAAGAGCACCCGGAGAGTTAACAAATGTACACGGGGAAAATATCTCTAGTGTAACGCCTGCAGCGCCCTCTTTGAGGTACCTCGACAACAAAATCTACTTTCCTTATCGGTTTGCTGGCAACGTCCAGATCTGCCTCTTGGGGAGGTTGAGTATGTAAAATTCTGCCTCGGGTAAACGAGGTCAATTAACGGTATCTGTTAAATAACCGCGACGCGACAGATAACGTGTCGCTTTGTGTGTCGTCCGGGAGGCTTTTGTTTCGAACTGAGCTGAAATGGAATCCGTAGAATTGGCAACGCTTTTGTCGGAACGACGATCCGGTCCCAATTCAGGGAGTTCAGAAAAGAATGCACTTCGCTACATTTAATCGTGACCGCAGCTGGGATAGAATATTTTTCACTTTCGTCCGACAAATTTTGAGTGCAAAATTTATTGGAAGAGATAGCCAAAGCCTTAAATAATGATTTAAACCATTGAGTTTTATGAACAAAGCTAACGCAACAATATTGTATATATCTATTCCCATTTCTTTTTTTAAAGCATCTCTTTGAGCACCATGCATTTATGCTAAATCGCGATAAAATTATATATTTTCTGCCTGATTTTAATTTTAAAAAAAACCTTTTAACGCACTACGGCAATTCACATAGATACTTAATAGCCAAACCTTTCAGCTTTTGCGTAATAAAGTGAGATTCCTACTCTTTTATGACACACTTCTATATCAACAAATGAAAACAATTCTTTCCGAATGCCATTTTGGATCGCTATCTAGAGAGTAACAAATGGAGTTGATAGCATTTAAACTCTTCGAGTGGCCACTTTACTATGAATGACGTACTAATGTTTCGAGACGTCTTAGAAATAACTTTGATTTTAATTACAACAATCATAGAATATCTAATATTAGAGTACACTTTTTTTTAATATATTCAAATGCTTTGAAATTTATTGCAATCGTTTTCGTGATATACACTCATTGGTCAATGAATTAAAAACCTTCTAGATTTGAATTTGAGGGCGTGCTAGGGATGAAGTATGCGAATTTCTTGTTATGACGTGGGTTACACGTAATTAGAATGCTAGTATAAGTAAGGTGTAAAAGGAATTTTCGGGATGAATGAAGTAAAATGTGAAAAGCGACAGATCTTTTACCATTTGAAAATGGGCTTATTGTTGGTGACCGTTCAGCAGGTTCCCCGATTTTGATGATGGCATATTTCACTGGGTTCTCAAAAGCAGCTATATCAAAGGTTTTCAAAAGTTGGAATCAGAACCCACAGTCCTTCTCTAGAAGACGTAACTGCGGTTCGAGCACAGTTTTCCAATAGCGTGATCAGCGTCGTCTCCGACGAACTGTACGACAGAATTTGGTCTCTACTGTAATTCAACTAACACAAATCGTCAATCAGGGCTATTCTCAACAGATTTCATCTCGAACCATGCGCAGAGAATTGTAGAGAATAGGAATGCATAGTCAAGTGCCTGTGAGAAAACCATTCATTTCTGCCTGAAATGCAAAATTTCGTTGGCAGTGATGTCAGTAAAGAAGATACAGGGCATCTGAGGATTGGAAACAGGTAATGTGGTCGGATGAATCACGCTACACCTTATTTTTCATTGATGGGAGACGTCGTATTTGGCGAGAACCGCACGAAGCCATGAATCTATCTCGTCTTACTCGAATTGTTCAAGGGTCTGGAGGGAGTATCATGATATGGAGCATGTTCTACTGGAATGAAAGTGGTGTCCTGGTGTTCCTTGAGGGTAAGCAAACAGCCATGCGATACCTAGATATACTGGCAGATCAAGTTCACCCTGCAATATTGCATTTTTATCCTGGTGGCGACGGATACTTCATGGACGATAATGCTGCAACTATACATCGTGCCAGAAGTGTTCAAAACTGGTTCGCTGAGGATTAGCCTGACTTCCAATACCTTCCGTATCCACCGCATAGCTCGAATCTTAACCCCATAGAAAATGTGTGAGATGTGGTTGAAATACGCATCACACATCACTCTCCTCTTCCGTCTAATTTACAAGATCTAAAAAGCTGCATAGCCAATGCATGGTATTCTCTGAATGTAAATGCACTCCAGAAGCTTGTAGACTCGATGCCCAAACGAATCGGAGCAGTTATCCGTACAAAAGGTGATCCAATAAAATATTGATCTTGGGTTTCTAATTCATTGTGTTACAATTGGAAGCACGCATTCCCTCTACACACAATCAATCACTCTGAATTTATAGTGAAAATTTGACAATTCTTCTCATTAGTAGCATTATTAAAGGAAAACAGACGTTCATTTTATACGATGGAATAATTGATGCTTTTAACGGAATGGAAGATTTAAGAAAAAATAACGGAAAGAAGGATCTACCATTTGCGTAATTTCATCAAAATTAATTTTATACATAATTTCAATAATACTGATATTTAAAATTGCCTGACACAATGCAATCCAATATATGTTGTATGATGTTCATTGCAATATTAGACGTTTGTTCAGATTATTTATTTTATTGATATCTTTATAATTATTAGTAGTGATGTTTCTATATATCTCTGAGGCAAACGGATTTTTTTCCGTTGATGTAATAAGAATGTAATTACTTTTTACCAAATTTTGTTATTTGATATAAATTGATTTATGTTAACAAATATCAAATCAAAATGATTAATCATTTTAAGCGGCAGTTACTCTATATTAATAGCATTTTTTAACACAAATATGTCAACTAATGCATCAAAAAAACTGAAAACGATGTAAAATTGGTTGTTAAAATTGTAGCTGGTTTTTTTTTTTTAAAAAGAAACAGCACCAAAAAAAAATGTTGCGGGAAGGATAAATTTATTTCCGATGAGTCAATAAGATATCATGCATCAATTTTGTATTTGGCTTTCCGTGTATTGCAGATGGCTTTAAAAAAGACCCACAAAAGCACAACACATGGCTATTTAAGCAAAACATAACCAGCTTTTCCCAAGCAGGAATGTTTCAACGGTGCGCGTCTTTCTAGGTCTTTGTCCTTCCACAAACGCTATTCTTTGTTTCTTTTCCAGAACACCGTTCGGCGCTGTGAAAAGATAGAAATACACCGTGCGATCCGGCGGATGTTATGGCTAAAGAGGTAGAGTGCCGACCAACAGCACACCTCTTTTTTTTTTCTGTCCGGAGCCGCTGAGTCGGTGCTTCTTTGAGGTGATGTGGTGTCTTCTGCAGGACAAGAAACTTAAGACAGTAAGGGGCTGTTCCCAAATTAAAACATATGCGATAAATAATTGAAATGGAAGTTGAGTTTCAACGTCGTGATAAATAGAAAATGACACAAATTGGTATTTTATGAAGGTATTTAGTGGAATAATTCGGAATATCAGTGAATTTACTAAAATAAAAAAAGACAACGGTGATACTTAATTAAATCATACACAAATATTGAAAATCAGTACATTAGATTATGAATGAACATTTTTATAAAATATAATAAGTTGTTAAATGAACACGTTCGACTCTTCTTAAATACAATCAAATTTTAGAACATTTGTATTTCGTACAGCTTTGATAAGAGTTTCATTTATTTACTTTACTTAAGTAAAATTATAGAATACAATTATTGAATTAAAGGATATGTCGAGATTTTGCCGTTATCATAATAGATATGGCTTCAGAATTTGTGTTACAAATTATTATATAAATTTGATAAGTTGATAAGTATTGATAAAATACTTATCAACTTATCAAATGATAAGTATTAAATAAATTTGATAAGATTACTTTTGTTTTAGCAGAAAATTTAAAGCCAGTAAAGCATGTAGTTTTGGAGTTGATTGGACGTTGTTTTTTTCATATAAAAGTATTGCCAAACTTAAAATAGATGTTTTACATAATCATCCCAATGGCGTAGGTGTTAATTATCTTTCTTTCAAATTAAATCCTCAAAAATATCATTGTCTTGTCTTTATTCGGTTATAAAGGCATGAATAAAAGAATGAAAAAATTCGAGCATTTCAACACAATCTGTCTATTGCGCCCAGTATAAAATTATAAAAAAATTTGTCCACTTAAAATCAGACGATTATTTTTTACATTTAGCAAATTAAAAAAACTTTAATGCCCATATAAGAGAAGGGAAATCTATTTAAATTGTTAAAAGAATATCTTGCATCCAAGATCAGACAAATTTTGATTTTGTATTAAGTAATAAGTTCCACGGTATTTGTCTCTTATACGAAATAATGATAATATAATATTATTTAGAACAAATAGCTTATATTAAGAAAGACGTAATTTTTAAAGCCAGTTAAGAATAATTTCAAATAAAAGTAAAGGGAAAATGTATTCTTTTTTTCAACTTATATCTTACGTTCCAAGTTCAGACGATTCGAATTAGACAACAGAATTTTAAATATTCTAAGTTTTTGTTCGAAGTTGAAAAGTTTTCTAGTTTTTAAGTAAATACTCTTTAATGAACTGGTATTTAATTACTTATAAAATATTTAATAAAAACATAAATGGAATTAAATTTTAAAAGGATAATTTCTAAAAAATCTTCTCTTTTATTACTACTTATGGAACAAAATCGCCATAATTTCACTGAAAAGCAAAAACAAGCCTGACAGAAACATAAAAAAAGTTACAAAAAAGTGTTATTAGTAATTTTTGACCTCTTCCTTTCTTTATGAACTTTAATAATTAACGTTTAATTCATCGTTTCTAAATTTTCATTATTTTTATTTATTATTTCATTTTTTAAAAATTTTGTCCAATATTTGTTTCTTTCTTTTAGTCGGCATTCCAGCTGCCTTTTCCAATTCTAGATGATTTAAAAGAATATCTGATTAATGGAATACTTTGAGTCTTATTTGAACAACGGCACACAATATACTATTTTACTTAATTAACACGTACTGCAACGCAAGATCTATCGCTTAACGTATCTAATTATTAGCGATTAACAAATAAATAAATCAGAAATCCTGCGTGAGCTACAGAATCTGTGCAGGTGATTCTTTCCATTTGTACCGAGTCCCCTGATGTCAAGAACGGAAATTGCAACTGCAGATTCGAACGGCTTCTCTCTCACTTCGACAACGCTTCTTAGGAAAACAGCAACAACTTCGATGTTAGGCCCCGAAACCAGGTGCTATCACGGGATAAAAACATCCTTTTCCGCGGTTTTTTTTAAAGCATTCGCTGTTGCTAGGTGCGAAGACCTTGACAAGATATGTTTACCGTTCGAGATGATGACGAAAGTCCCAATGAAATAAACAAGTAATAATTTTATAAAATAAATAAGAAAAAATGCTGGAAGTCGTAATTTAAGAAATTACATTAATATGCCACATATTTTTAATGATAACAAAGAAGTGATAAAATATTTTTCTTTTTATACATCAATAAGAGCAGATTAACAAATTAAATATTTTTTTTATGCTGAAGAAATTATTATACTATTAACTATCGGCATAGGAAACAGTTTATTTTTGTCAACAATTTCTTGATTATCTTTTAAAAATATTGCTTGCAGAAGTTTCGAATGTCTTATGATCAAGCTATTGAAAACATAATCAGAACATCATCATAATAGCATAATATTGCTTCATTCTTTATTCTTCTTATCTTTATTTTGTTTTTAAATTTCGCTATTTATTTGTGTAGATAAAACACACACACAAAATGAATTTAATATCACCGCATCGTGAATGAGTATAAACTCAATAATTAAACAATGGAAAATATTGTTGTAAAATATATTTATTATTTTTTAAAATTTTATTAAAATTATAGAAAACTGCGCACTAATAAAGTTTGTACAGTAAAGAACTTACTTTTAATATTTCAAAGTGGATTAAAAATACAATTTGTGAAATAATACATTTCGAAGTCAATCAGGAAAATTCTAATATTTCGATAAATCTTTTGATTAAATGCATTAAGATTTTGAAAAAAAAAATCTCTTCGTCAAATACAACGTATTTTATCATGTAATAAATAACTACTTAAATTTGATTTTCAAAATGACCTACTCCCACAAAAATGAAAAATAATGGGCTGTACATATTTTCCGATCCGTAACGGTTTATTATATAACAAGACTTCTAAGAAGCGCCTGCATACGAACAGCTGGAATGGGATTTTATATGCAATGTTTTAAGTTGGAAACTAAATTCTAAAAATTTAACATATATGTATTTCGAAGACCATCAGTCACATGTGGCTCAAGAGAAGCAGCAAGAAACAATCTTCAAACACTGAATTATCTACTACTGCAGTCGGACAATTAGATGTCATTAATAACTCCATAAGATATTGGACCATATCAAACTTTCCAATCGGTTTGATATTTCTGTAAATGGTTCTCAATTCAAAATCATTCATATACAGATCATGGATAAAAACAATCACTAGCACCTAAATGTCTTTGTCCGTTTGAAAAAAAAATAGATAAACAAAGTTATAAAGAAGTCAACTGTAACAAAAAAGATAACGGAAAAAATGTAGATGATGAATAATATCCATACATGTCCACTGAAGAAACGACAACAATTTTCTCGAAGATAATGATACCCAGTACTCAATCTATGAAGAACTTTTATCAATCTGTTGAAAATGAACGAAATGTAATAAATGATTCCAAGAAAAATGTTGGAAAAACTAAAGAAAACAAAAATTTCCTTTTTTTATAGAATACCTCTAAGACAAATACAGAGCAAATTAATATCCTAAATTACACTTTAATTCTGTTCATTTTAAACTTACATAATAATATATACAGCATGCGAAATAGGATACATAAGGCGATATATATATCGACGATACCCGATATATGCAGCATTCAATACCAGAAACACAGCCATTTATAAGAAAATTGCAACGGTCTCATTATAAAAGTGTAAAAATTACTAAAAATTAAAAATTGTTACATATTTAGTTTATTTCTGAATATGTAACTGGGACAGATAAAAGGTATGCATATTATCGCTCTGCTTAAAATAACTGTTCATATAAGTTTAGGGATGACAATTGGGCCTCTAAACTTATATTAAGCTTTTGATTGAATTATGTGAAAGTTAGAGGAGAAAAGTTATGAAAAATCAAACTTTAAAAATGAAATCATTAAAATTTTATATACAAAAAACTATGAAAAAAATATAAATTAAATATATATAACTGCTTAAACTATTATATTTATCCGCATAAAAAAATCCTTAAAAATGATTCTTTTTATATTTACAATAATCATTTAAATCAAAGTTTTTTTCTTGAAATCAACAATTCAAAACAAACACTTGTGCAATATCTTCTAAAGACATTCTTTTAACAAAGTTTGTAAGAGAGCAGAACGAAATTCCTAAAATAAATTATTCTCCTGTCCATAAAATTATTTAGATGCAATTTAAGAAAATGTAATGAAAAATTCAGATTCGTCTTTTATTGAAATCACACTTCTTTCAGTTTTTTTCAAAGTTTCAATTGTCATTGAATTATTCAGAATTTAAAAAAGAAGCATTCCTTTAGAATTTTCAGTGGCTAGAGAATAGCTTAAAAGTAACAGAATTTTGAGAATAGAAACAAATAAACATAATTTATGAAGTGAAAAATGGTGAATACAAAAAATGAACCCATAATTTTCCACAGATTGTGTGAAAAATTCTGAATGTGGCCGAACAACAATAACTTGAAATGAGGCTTCTGCCATGAAAATAATAGGAACAACAGGGAGGGAGTGATGGAACGCAAAATCCAATCATCATCGAGCTAGATATATTTCAATCACTTCCCATTTTAAGAAATCCTCTTCAATCCGAACCATTGCTCAATCCATTTACTACCTTCTCAGGTAAGGCTATCTATTCGTTGATAAAAAAAAGAGGCAGCACAAAATTACCTCCCTTTAACTCCATGAACGATAACAATCAAATGACTCAGGAACGTAAAAAAAGGGGCCGAAAAAAATTACAAAAAAATATATATCTTGTCCAATATCCAGTAACGGCTACTGGCCACTCCGACCTTACGTTGCTATGGGAACCATGCCATCTGCAGAGGGAAAAAAAGGGGGGAAATGATCCTCTTCCCTCCTCTAGCAGCTCACTTCAGTTCCAGAAAATGTGTGTCCAGAAGTACAGGATGGTGAAAGCAGGAGCATACCTGCGGGTGACACCTGGCGCACGCCTCTGAAGTCCATCAATCGACCTGCGTCTCGACTTGACCGAAGCGCCCTAAGCAGCAGATGAGAAGGGTCATCTGTCGATTCCAATGGACAATCCATCAGATTCGATTTGCAGTTTCGATCATTTATGCTTCTATCAGAGCAATTTAAAAGGTTTTGCGAACAATGAGTGGTCGCTAACAGTAATCGAGGAGATATCAGAGCATTTCCTGAATTAATTTTTAGAATAAAATGAATTAATAATTATTTCTGATCATCAAATATTTATAAATAGATAAAACCAAGATATTTCGTTCTCAAGTCACTTGTAAAAGATATTGGGAAAATCTGTTACACAGTTTTGTTTTCTATTGAATAACATTAGGGACGTTATCAGTTTAAGGATAATTTAAACGTTAGCAATCAGACTCGATAGATAAAATTAGACGATAACTGTGTTTCGATAACGGCTTTTTATGCAAAAAAAAATAATACGGTCAGTATAAAATGGATAATGCCACTATTTAGCAATTATATTTGGCAATTTAAACCTCAAAAAATTAATTGATGCTCCTTAACAGACACTTCTCAAATTTAACCCCTTAATCGGCACACCAGTGCGTCAAATGATTGTCGAATTATTGCTTCTCAAATGAAATGAAATTATATAGAGGCACTATAATTTGATGTAAAAATCACGTCAACAATAATTCTCAAACATTTCCAGTAATCTGTGGATTTTTAAATAAATCAGTAAAATATTTTATTCGAATTTTCGATAGGGAAACTGTCGTCTAATTAGAAAATAATAAAATAACAGGAGTTACAGGATTAATTTTGCATCCCTTTTGCCAGCAATAAGATATATAACCTCGCAGTTCAGAATATGTGTAGTTATGTTGATCATGCGACATTATCTTGTACAGTACATGTGACAAAATTAAAACACTGGGCTTTGAAATAATAATACCTAAATCCTCCTGTATTTTTCATTTCAACATTTTTTTTGTAATTTTTACCAAGTTCTTCTCTTAATTACATGCACAAAATTCCCCTCCATATTAAAAGCATTATCTGCAAGATATTTAATAATACTATTTATGGACATGAGAAAAGTATACAAATTTACGATCGAAAATATTTTGAAAGAGATTTACTTTGACATTGTAAGATCCCCCCCCCCCACCCCATATCTTTTTTCTTTCTTTCTAGAATTTGGTACTTTTGCATTATTTTTATATTTATATTCCGTGAACCAGAATTTTGAAAGACTTATAATAAATATTTTTCCATAAGCTACTTTTTTGAATATATTCGATAAATATTTTCCCTTATAAGGATGAAAACACGATTGAAATAAAACTGAACTGGAACATAAATTTTGAGAAATCTTACGGAAGTAGCATATACATACTTGTAATACAAACATTATTTACAAAACTATACAAAACGATAAGCAAGTTTGAGTGGTCTCCCCATAACTTTCTCGCATACTCTAATAAATTTGTTATGCCAGAAAACACCATGCATGACTTTGGTGTACAATAGTTACGAAATATTAACTTTTGAAGTGAATTTGGCATTTTTATTGAAGCCACTGTGTGAACCTTGGCGAGTTTTTCAACAATTAATCCAAGATAAGTATAATAAATAAGTATGATACCGCTTAAAATTGTGATCATTGAGAAAGGCCACGAATGCCTTACATGGTATTGGCTAGCAATAGTTATGAAATATTCATCTATGGTGTGAATTTACCCATTTTACTGAATCTACAGTGTGATCTATACGTTTTTGGCGATTAATTTCTAGCATGCGATTAATGGTACTCAAAAATAGAATTTGTGTTTCATATCTATTATTTACAACCGACTGAACACAAAATTCGACACATGGCTACAATTGTTGCCTCAAAATCGCACATTAAGTTGCATGACTTTAAATCACTGCGTTTTTTTCTAGTTATTGCGTTTTACATTCGTTGTTGCTTCTTATGGCACTTGACATGAATAAGCTTGTTGAGGTAGCCAGCAAGCCCCGCTGACACTTATCAGCAGATTTTAAGCTTAAAGGAGCGTCCCTTGTTTTGTAGTAGCGCCAACTAGGGCCAAGAGTACGACTGCTGTATTCACTCATCACATTCGCTTGCACAGCCACTCTTTACAGGGGGGAGGGAGCATATTCACACACCTTACAGATAGAAGAACAACCATCCCTGAACGGGGAAGCCCAGATCACGGGGAAGAGAGCTACTCCTATACCAAGACATCGGCGTTTTACATACAAGTGAAAGTGAATACTACATTCTAATAGCTCATAGACAGACGACTTTCCAAAACATTTAGATTCCCATTTGACATGTATTTACATTTTAAATGTTAAATTAGTATATCAAATTTTATGCACCTAGCTCTCTTCATTTTTCAGTTATTGTGTTTAATATTATTTGGGAAATCGATCAGATAGACTTCTTTTGGATAGATTTTGCTCAAGATTTGTTGAAAATGTACAAATTTGTTGTAAAGACCATTACTCAATTTCATTCGTCCAGATCAAAGTGTTTTTGAATTATCGAATTCATAAACAGATCTACAAGAGCACAAAAAATAACACCCAAAAAATTGACTCTTTTTTGAAAGTTTTGAAAGACGGAAATTCTTCAAAACCTCAATTTCAAATTTTTCAACCATTGTAATTGGTTTATCTATACTTCGCATATGAGAAAGTATAAAAAGACAATCAATAGTCTTTGAAGAAAACTTGATAATATAAAATAAACAATTTCGTCAATAACATTTCAGAGAAAAGTTAAGAAAACTCTGACAAGCATTGACTAATCACCTCTACTCAAGAGACAGTCCACTCGAAAATGGTAAACGAGGCATCGAAGAATCAAAACACCATTTTTGTCATTTGAAAATCACTTGCATGCAACTGTCAGACTTACGCAATTCGAATAACTAAACAGCATGGACAGATAGCAACAGAGAAAAATATATTTATTTATACCGACAAATACATCCTTTGCCAAGTTTGATTAGTATAGAAGCAACTGCCAGATCAAACCAAATCTTTTCGACATTCTGTACTGATCAAAGAATAATAAAACCGTATAAATTCCATTCGTCCCCTCAGCAGGCAAGCAAACAATAGTCATCCTTCATCAATTCGCAGCAAGAAATGCGCAAACGATAAACAAATTGTAAGCGATTCAGACGAGAAATTCTTTTTATTCCAGAATAAAAAAAATCAGATGCAAACGACTATCGAGCTTCATGTAATTCATCCAACACGGAAGTATCGATGGAAAGAAGGAGCACGGTCACAGTTTCTCCTCTGCCAATATTTTCTTTTTGTTAATATTCTTGTTATTGTTTGGGTCGCGCCCCGGGAAGGGAAAAGGTGAGCGAGCTGTGCAGGCAAGCCAAATATTTGAGCCGAACTCCGGGACAACAATGGTATTGACCCTACTGTGGAGCGGTAATATTGCAGAGCGTCAACTCAATGTGTCTCCTCATCTATCAAGCCACCGCTTCCAAATCTTGCCTCGCTTTCTCTCAGGCATCTCCTCCCCCCCCACAAGGTTCCCTTTCTCCACCCCTTTCTACCAGGGGGGATGGAAAAAGTTGGCGCCATTTGGCGTACTGTAATGTCGTAGGATATTTTTCATTTGTACACCTGATAAGAAGCTCTGAATGGAGCCAATATCGAAACGGCATTGAAACTGAGTAAAAAGATAATATAAAATTAATCATTCCGTAGAACTTAAAATGGCTAAGTTCAAGATAGCACAAAAATTAAAGATTAACAGAGGTTTATACAAATAGTATTCTCAAAGGTTTGCTTGTAATTTTTTTAGTAGATTAGATAATTTTTATAATAAATACGAAAATTTTAATAAAATGTTGTCGCTATAAACTTCGATTTCTTTATTTTTAAGAAATTGAAATGAAATTACATGGGAAATAAACTATTTTACAACAAATAACTAAAATTGAGTTTAATAGTATGCTTTAAAAGAGTAACTCTTTAATGAAAACTATATAATATTAAGTTGAATTAGCCGTTGAAGAATTGAAGCGTTTGAATTGGAGTTCATCATCTTTGTACCTACTGTAATAGGATAAACAAAATTCCTCACAAGCATTCAGTCATATCAATACATGATTTATGATGAATTCTTTGGCAAGCAAAACCGATTTCTTACAAAAAATACTTAATAGCTTGAGTATGAAATCCGAATTTCTTTAGCCCCATTATCGATTTTCTGTTTTGATATATGATTATATGTTATCAGAACATAAATAGAGATAATGAGAAATTAGGCTGATAAAATCGGGCAGTAAGAAATGATTAAATTGCGTTAAAATATTACAGTGAAATTAGTAGCTTATATCTACATTATCATCAGCTAACTTCATGTTATAGGTAGATAAGCAGTGGCGACGACTGCTTATCTATCTAGAAGACCACTTTAAGACAAGTTCAAGGTTAAGATCAATAGGACAGTCTGAAATTCCTGTTTTGGGGGTTGTTTTAAGTTTGCATAATGGATAAAATATTTCATTTTATCCTCGAGTCAACTTAACGTTGAACTTTTTGGATATAGAAATGGTGTGGGGTCAGCTACTGTCTAAAAATAATGGAATATACTTCCCACAGGAGGAGATATCCTTGGCTTTTGATGACCGTTAGGGATTAACGTCAGTTCCCGCCAATTCAAGGTCATTTGGATTTAGATGTGTATCTCAGGACCAACAGGAGTAATCAACTTAGGATTATAATTATCGAATATGATAAATATATTAAGTCATCTCGTCTACATAGCAATAGCCCTTTCATTTCATCTCTTTTTTGTACCATTGCATAAATTTGTTTTCCAAAAAAAGGTTTATTAGTCGACATTAAGAAAGAATTCTACATTTTTGGAATGATCCTACCACAAAGACATATCAAAGGAATTTCGCAGGTTTTCCATTATGTTTACTGATATAACTGTAATTTGATTTTGAAGAATTTATGTTTTTAGTATGTAACACGGTTTATTAGTCAGGTGTTTTCCTATTTTAGACTTGTATGGTCCTCAAATAACAGAAAGTAAATATGATTGTAAACATACCTACAAATGAACATTGTAAATAAACCTTTTAAAAAATATCCACTTAAGTAAAACATGTAGCACGAATATCCTTTTTTATAGAAGCTACTTTCTATACCTCTGTCCTGACGTTTCTGAATTTCAAAATATTTTCTCATAATCGAACAGAAAGAGAAGGGAACCTCCAAATACTTAGAATATCTATTCAAAACTATATTTGACTTTTCTCTTTTACATACAATATTTCATTTTTTTACTCACTACTTTCTAGATATGCAAAAGAAATCACAAGAAAAAGACCACCCAAACAGTAGAAAAACCACGATATCCAGAAAAACGGTCTTGCTTTTAACCCTATCTCAATTCTTGGAATTCCCGTCCAGCACTATCAAGACAGAGCAACCGCACAGTTGCGAAACTGACCTCCGCCAAGGGCTCGTATCAAAGGCTATCTCGTAAAAGGCGCGAGCCCCGAGTGGAAATGAGTCCTTTTGGCAACTTCCTCGTTCTCGGCCTGATTTACGATGAAAAACTCGCTCGTTAATTAGGAAGCCCGAGTACCACTACGCCTGCTCACAGGTAATCAAAAAGACACGATGTACAGGCGAAGGTATTTAACTTTTGTAGCTCTGACATTGAAAAAAGGAAAAGAACGCAGCTGCTCTCCCGTTCCGCCACTCGGTGACATCGGTGCACTTTAGGAGCATGAAAAACGACATCACAAAAGCCGAGTAAACACACCGATGCATCAAAACGAGGTTATGACTTCTGAAGGATGCCTTTGATTGCTTAGCAAGAAAAACACCATGCGGTGGATTGCCGCTGTGTCTGTGACGAGATGATGCCAGCTAAAGACGGTGGACGGGTTCGAAGAACGAGAATTAATTATTTTTGATGAAATATGTAATGAAAATATTTAATATTTTAGGAAATAATGCAAGCAGTTGTTCAGTTAGAAAAGTTAACATATTAACATCTAAGTTTTTCAAGAAAAATTTCATTCACTAATCTATTAACTAATTTACGACAGAAACAATGAAGCCTCACATAAAATATCAGACTGAAATAAACAGATCGTAAAAAATAAACATAAAGGATATACTGTACTTAAGAATAATTTAACATTACACCTTAAAATATAATAAGCTATTATATGCCGCTGAAAGAGACAACTTTTTATACATTGGATAAGAATAAAGAGTAGCTTAAAAATGATTTTTAAATGCTATGCATATTTTATAATACTGTAGCGGTTACATAACTCTACTATCTTTTCTTTTGATACAACAGATGGCGTTATCTTATTAACTTCAAAATATAGTTCCCATGATCCTTCTTGGGTTCATTATTAGCTAGTATTCGTACTTGTTTTTTGTCTTGTGGAGCTTAATAATTAAATAACTGTTCCTGAAACTCCTCCATTATTTTCATCTACCTCATATGAAGTTACAAAAAGTTTCGTCCCTCACAGATAATTTTTTTAACATTTATTTTTTCCCATTTAAGCATTCTAAGTATAATTCAAACAATTTGATTTTTTAAAATTTCAATAAATTTTGTTATGTTTATAAAAGGAAAAAAAAACAGAAGGAATGAAGAACCAATGTTATTGTTAAGGTAAACACTTCAAAATATTGCAACTTCGGGAGATGGTGGAACGTAAAAATGAATTAAGACCTTGAAAATATTTATAAAATTATCATATAAACATTAATTAGGAAGGGAATTATAAAGAATTTTATTTATATTGGTCTGAGCATAAGTGAAAATTTGTATAATAACTATAAAGAAATTATTTTTCAAGAATAAAAAAGTATATACACCACTTTTTTTCCAGGCAAAGGACAAGAAAATACATTCCCAACAGGTTTTCTAATAAAGAAAAAGATTTGTGTTTTGTAAATCAAAGAAGCAAGATACAGACAAATTTGTACCAGCGCGAAACAATACAATCAAAGAAGTGCCTATATCAATATATGCATACATCTCCCTACATCACATGAGTATTATAAGAAATGCAAGTTTTGACATTTCATTTTTCCTTGTATTTACTAAAATCAAAATGTAATATCCATAGAAAATTAAATTACATCATATCTAAGTTTAAAAAACTGTTGCATTCTTAAGCCCATATTTGACAAACACATAACACATATTAATTTTCATGTATTTTTAATACATGAAAATTGCATTCACATATCGCTTTTATCAATCGTAAACTTGACATAAGAAGAAAATTCATGATTATATTTTTCTTCCTTTTTTTTTGTTAATAAGATTTTCTATTATCACTTTTATGATCCCAACATTATCCCAAAATCTCTATCAAGATATACTAAGGAATACTAAAATACTATCAAGATATATAAGAGGATTCTAAAATACCACCTACACAAAATTATCTTTGTTTTTTATTACAGAAGATTATGTTAAGAAGACTTAAAAATTATAAACAGAATTCCAAGGAATGTTTGACATCGTAATCTTTCGTTTACATTAAGTTATCAACGTTAAGTTAAGCGAGACGTAAAATTTCTTAAACTTATCAGCAAAAACGCTGTGTCTGGAAGTTGTAAATTTTGTTTCATAATTGAATCTTATTTACTTACGATACGTAAATAAGAATTTGGAATGGACATGTTTTCTATTCAAGAGTGGTGAATTATTTTTTCCAATTTGCATTTGTCTGGCATAATGAATATTTTTATTTATAATAATGATGAAAATATATTTTTGATATTTATTTGTATATAGTATAAACTCTAATTTTACAAATAAAAATTCGATTAAAATTAGATAATCGCTTTTTTTCTGGAAATTAGGCGTCAACAAAATTTTAGAACAGAATATTTAAGTTAATTTGTTATAAGTAATTTATCTATTAATAAATTATTTAATCAAGCAAATTTATAATAAGTTATTTATTTCAATTAACTACCAGAATAATAAAATTAATTTGGGCGAAGCCTTAACACATCTTTCCATACAAGCATTAAATTGGAGATTTTTTTTTATATTTAGTAGGGTTCTAATGATATAAGAGCATTCCGTGAGAACAGCAACTTTATTTTAAGGATGTCTTTTCTGATATAAAACACAAAATTCTAAGATCAAGCAGAAAGATAGTAGCAAAAGGATTTACACTACAATTTTCATTTGCAAATGATTGCAATGATTACTTCAAATTTAAAGCAAATGAAATAGCTGTTTCATTCGCTTCATGAAACAAATTCTTAAAATTATTTAAGGGAAAAAAACAATCAAAGTATGAAAGCGATGAACTCAAATAACCATTTTAAATCACTTAGAGAATTATCTGACTGGTACTAATATAAAAAGGACACTACACAACCGAATCAATAATTTATACGACAGTTTAAAATCAAAATGGTATCTGAATTACATAAAAATATATATAATAGCACTGGATTGCACAGAGCTTCCATATTGGGAAACATTGGCCATCCTGGCGAAATTTTTGGCGATAAAATATACCTTTTGGTAGCCTTAAAGCTGTGGAGATGAGGGGTAGGTAAAAGAGCATAGAACTCGCAAGATCTTTCATAAATCGTCATCATAACGACGGAGATTTACATCGCGAGGCACCTGTCACTGACACCACCCCTGCAGAACCTCTTATTTTCCTCCGCTTTCTTTTCCAACATGACACGATTCTGTTTTGTGTTTATTATTACGCGTGGCCGTATTCACAAAGAAATATCTACATGCACCCTTTTTTTCTCTCCCAGCTTTCGAATATGAAAAGGAGTGGGGGGAAAACACACAACACGATGATGTTTTATTTTGTTTCTCAATTTGTGTTTTTACTAAGTGCAGAGTGAAATTTTTGACACTTTGAAAGGTTCGAATGTTCTTTTTCGTCGTTGGGAAGAGCGTGCTTGTAACACAAGAGCGACAGGATGATTTTGTTGTTGCTTGTGTGATACACCTGAGGGTGAGCGACACATAAATTGAAAAGGATCAGACCGCTCATGAGAAACGGCACAGTGGGGTTTCTATTCATCCGTTAAACAAGAATTATAATTCATGTTTCTTTCCTAGCATTAAAGAAATATGTAAGACTATTATTCTATGTGTTTACGTAAAAGTTGTTGAATCCATTTTATACTACCAAGAAATTAATTTTACAATCTGACAATTACTTGGGTCTTCCATGTATAGGAGATTGAATATTCAAAGTAGGTTTAATTTAGTTTAGTTATATTAACGAACCTTTTTAAAGTAACATTAGAGCTATTTGGGGATGGACCTTGTAATTTTAAACAACGGTCATATGACTTGGAAAAACAACTAAGTTGGCATCTCCACCTCCCCCTCTTCAATCTTCCACACAACAATAATGAGAGACATTTGGCTGACTGATATTCAAAGTTGGAATAGGTAATGGAGGCAAGAACATAAAAATAAAATAAAATAATACAAGAAAATATAGCGTGAAATACCAGCCAGAAGAGCTATAGGCTGCTATTTTCCATTTATATACGTGAAAGGAAACGTGCATATCGGGACAATTAAATACATCAAAGACACTGTAAGTTGGACATAAAAGAAAAAGTTTATAATGGATGTCAAGGTCACGGCAAATATAGAATTTTGGAAACGAGCTCATCGTACTACGTATTATTCTTTTATGGAGTAAAATCGTCGTTCTCGAAATCATGAAATAAACTGTAGTTATATAGGGGTTGAGAGTGTGGAAATGTGAGCATAGTGGAGTCATCTTGAATTCGCGAAACTGACAGGCGTTGGTAATATATCTGAAGAATATTTAATTATCAAGAGATAAATAAAACAATGAAATCCCATTATATTGACTTTGAAGGTATTAAATAGTTAATCATAACTGATTTTAAATCCTACTATGTAAAAGAGTTATTTCCGACACTATTTTTTACTTAATGACATTTCCAAAGAAGATGAGTCTTAAAAATAATGATGAGAAGCTTCAGGTATGATGGTTGGTTCCAGATGGATGGTTGGGTACACAAAATATTGCGAGTTGGCTACTTTCCATTGATGATGGGACGTACTTCCAGCGGGAAGAATTGTACTGTGACCGATGATGACCCTTACGATTCAACCACAGTTCCCGTCAGTGTTGCTGTCGCTGTGTTACATTCGAAGTTCGATGGTATTAATTTTTCCGAGCGTGTTAGAATAGCCAATTTGTGATTTATTTAATGGCAACAACTCTAGTCTGTTAGAAAACAAATTCTTTATTCCATTCCATGAAATTCAAATATCAACTTTATCAACGATTAACATTTCTCTTTCAAGAATCAATAGTTACTGTTCTTATTAGACAAATATTTAATTATATAGGGTTAAATAAAGCAATGAAATTACAGTCTGCTGAGTTTGAAAGTGTTAAACAGATAACGGTATTTGATTGGATGACTATCATACCATGTAAAAGAATTACTTCTTCCAGCATTTTTTATTTATTGACAGCTCCATCCTATTAGAAAACAAATGCCTCATTCCACCCCAAGTAATTCGAACAGCAACCTTTTATCAACGATTAACATCTCTCAATCAGGAGTCAACAGCTACTACTGTTCAGGTCGGTGGGGAAAGTCGAACCTTTCCCAATTCGCCCTAAACGCTTTACTGCCTCGCCTACCAGCTATATTAAGACGCTTCCAATCAACTGCAAACTATTGAATTGACACTTTAACCGTCCCGTTATTTATCTGGAACAATCCCGGAGCAATAATCTTTGGCGAAGCACCTCACAGGCACGACGTCGTAAGGTGTGTGGGCAGCAACGCTTCTGAAGTGCCGACGGAAGGAAGTCTGCGAAGTGGTTTTAGAGAATGCTCTCCTAAAATGGAATTAGAGCGCGATCGAGTTAAGGGGAGCATGGATTAAGTAGAATATCGAATTAGGACGTGACCGAGTTGGAGAGAGGTTTGTTATTAAATGGATCGCACTTTCATCCCAACCGGCGAGAGGGGTAATAAGAGGATGCTGGTGTTAAGTTGCTGCCGGAAACTATTAGAACTGCAACTGGACGCTTTTGAATAAAGGCACGATACACTCTCCTGGTTAAGACGATCAAAAAAGGGTATTAACTGCAACTGGACGCTTTTCAATAAGGCACGATACACTCTCTCTGTTAAGATTATCAAAAAAGGGTATTAACTGTAACTGGACACTTTTGAATAACGAGGCGGTACATTAACATGGTTCAGATTATTAAAAAAGGGTATTAACTGCAACTGGAACGCTTTTGAATAAAGGCACGACACACACTCTCGGTTAAGATTATCAAAAAAGGGTATTAACTGTAACTGGACGCTTTTCAATAAGGCACGAAACACTCTCTTGGTTAAGATTATCAAAAAAGGGTATTAACAGTTACTGGACGTTTTTGAATAACGATGCGGTACATTAACATGGTTCAAATTATTAAAAGAAGTTATTAACTGCAACTGGACGCTTTTGAATAAAGGCATGATACACTCTCCTGGTTAAGATTATCAAAAAAGGTGTCAACTGTAACTGGACGCTTTTAAATAAAGGCACGATATGTTCTCTCGGTTAAGATGATCAAAAACGGGTATTAACTGCAAATGGACGCTTTTGAATAACGACGCGGCACATTCGCCTGGTTCAGATGATCAAAAAATGGTATTAATTACAATTGGGCTCATTTGAATAAAGGTAAAGTACAATCACCAGGTTAAGATGATCAAAAATGGCATTAATCCCAACACCTACAATTTTTGTCAGTTAATTTGAAAAAATGAGATTTATATTTTATATTGGAAAACTTTAAAATAAAAAACATCTTTAATTAGTTAAAATAATCCCCCCCCAAAAAAATTTAAAAGCTCTGAGCTCCGTGATTTATTTATTTCATTCATAAAAACACATTGATTATTCTTCTTTAAATATAAATTTGTCCTGTTCTCAAGAGCAGTGGAGAATTTAGATATTTTACAGTCCCGGTCATTACATAACAGGAGGAATTCATTTAAGGAAAATGTCAGTTTAGTGTAGCATTTCAGCATATTTTCAACGCAATAGTGATTTATTTTAGGATTTTTTAATACTTTTATTAACATTGAGAATACATACTTGTTTTTATTGTTCAATAAATCCAAACTATCCAGAATCCACATTTGAATAAATAATACTAAGGCAGACCTTTGATTTCATAAATATTCTAAGTTAATGTAATGAAACATAGAATAATCTAACCAACTACACTTGATTAAGTAGTGATATTTATAATTTCTAAAATTTTCCTTAATTTTTTTTTACTTGGTAACTAAGGAAATAGTTCTTTAAACTGATCTGCTTGTAGGCCTCGCGCAGCTTGGAGGCCCCAAGCAGCCACCTAGCTTTCCGAAAAGAAGTCTGTCATAGTTTACAAAGATATAAAAAAATAGAATTATGGGATAAAAAATAGTCAATTCAAATTTAGGAATAAAATGAATAAGAAAATAAAATAATGTTAAAAAAACAGAGTAATTAAATAAAATAAAATAATATTAGAAACAATACAATACGTATGTAAATAAAGATGAAAATAAACATGAAGTAAATATAAAATGAAACTCATTCTTTCATTTCAATGGTTAGAAATGTGCAAATCGTACTTAAATTTTTTTTAAAGAATAGAACCAAGGGAAGAAATAAATATTTAGGTTTTAATTCATTCCTTTGGTTCATACAACATGTGAATCTGATTAGCATTATTGATTTATACCCAAAATAAATATATTTCATTTTCTCAAAAAAAAATGTTATATAAATAGAAATTTGCATAGATCCACTTTATTAAAACATTTTTCAATTATTCCTCTTTTAAAAGAGTTGGTTTGACTCCCTTGCTAAAGCTATATAGCCTTTTCTTTAATGATATTATTGATTATAAATGCCTTCTTAAATATAAAAACTATTTATAATATACAGAAAAATATGTTTGATTTACTTTAGTTTAATTTAATCATCACTATACACAGTTAATTTCAAATATGGCCCTAAAAAATTTATAACATGCTCTATTAAAGTTGCTATTTTATTTAAAGATGTATATATATTGATATCGATAACAATAATAATTCTTGGATGACTTTTCCCATTGTACATATTGAAATCTCGTTAAAAAAGACCTAATATTTGTTTGAATATACGAAAACATTTCTTTAAATGTTTATCTTCTTTTAAGAAAATTACACGGTGAAACAATACAGACCAAAATTTATACGAATTTTCAATATGATGGAAAGCATAAAACAATGTTTTAATGGATACGAAAATATTTAAGTCACTAAAAAGAGATAGAGAAAGAGAGTAAAAAATGATACGCCTACGCTTTTCTATTTACTAAACGAATATATATAAAAAAATGAGGAAAAAAATTGAAATTACTAAAAGCGTTATCATCCTTAATTGAAATATAACGGTTTTCATTTTCATAGAGACTGTAGCATATTATATTCTAGTGATTGACAACATTCTATACTCGTGATTGACAACATTCTATTCTTGTGATTGATAATGATCTTATTATTTTTCTTAATCAAACAGTAGTTACTGGATCCTACTGGAATACAATATATTGCTGAAATCAACCATGGCGTAAGTTTAGAATGGGGTAAAAAAGAAACTTTTATTTTCCGACGATTTTGAAAAGGAAACAATCATAATATTTCCTTCCGAATTGCAAGAGTTTTAAAGTCTTGCAATCAGATATGCAAGGCCAAAAGTTTTGAGGAAGTACTTCACGAAAATAGAAATAAAAAATAAGTATTTAAAATAAGCTTGAAAACATTTCGCGTCAAATTCCAGCGTGGTTTCCAAAAATACTATAAAAGTAGGTTATGTAGATATTTATCTTAAATTAATCGAATAATAATATGAAAAGGAAGCAAATGGATAGAAAGCGTATTAAAAATGTAGCAAAACAATCAAATCAATTTTAAAAATATAACAAGAAAAAAATTATTTAAGACATATACTCACAAGACGATTTCATATTCAAAATGCTAAGTCTTACCTGAAAGACAAAAAGAGAATTAATTAAATGCATCAATTAATCATGGTATTTAAAATTTACATTTGAAATTTCATCAATTAAAAGAACTAAAACAAAATTTTCAATCTTTCATAAATTAAAACATAATGAATTTAACTTTTTCAGCTCTTTTCAATTTAGTTGCTCTTTTATTACTGTTACAATATAAAAATAGAGCAAAAGGACACACACACACACTAACAACACAGTTTTCAAAAAAATTATCATTGTTTTATTATGTTGCGTAACCAATTTTAATTCCTTCATTTTCTTGGCAACAAACACTTAAGCACAGAATTCGACGATAATGAATGCGAAATTTATAAAATTATAAATGATTCCTAACTATTTTATTTTGTCAGAAAATTATGCAATTAGAAATCATGCTTTTTAAGAAGCCCTGATTTAAAACTTTATCTTTTTCTTTCGCCTAATTGGATGGCAGTTTTCAAGAATGGAATGTAAATTCTCTTGTAAAAGAAAAGTTTCACAGCAAATATAAAATATTAAAACTCAAAAGATATGAAATATGAAAGCACAAAGCAATAAATTTTTATATAAATAAACATGCATTTTCAGACTCAGGCATCAATAGGATCATGGCTAAAAAGCTTATCAAAGATTTCGGTTGATTGTTTGACCCTTTTCGCCCTTGAATGTCGGTTTATGGGCAAGGAATTCGAATACCTTATCACTGTAATTGCCATATGCGAAAGTAGTAGAAACTGAAATTCTCTTGTTACACGGTTTTATACAAATAACAACAAAGTGCAATTTTGTAGACATTTTTTTTGCTTATTTTAAGTAGAAATTTACATTAGATTCAGTATAAGAAAGCAACTTGAACATTTCTTTCCCCACTACCGTCACGAAAATGAACAGAAACAATAAAATATAACATTTAAAAATATTTAGTGTGGCAGTAGTTATTTCTATGTAAAGTTTAATTACACCAAAAATGCTTCTGTTTTTTAAAGATTTTCAATTTTTTGAAAAAGGTGTTCTGTTTTATTCTTAGGTTAAAAAAAACATACGTTATGAAATTCCACGTTTATGTTAACATTCATCCTTATGTTTTTGCTGACACAAGCATCATGTCTTTATTTTTGGGAATATAATTCAATTTTCTTTATTTTTCAAATGCAGCTACAGATATTTGTAAGAATTCGAAAAAGTAATTGTATTTAGTCAAACTAAAACCATTCCGCAGTTTAAAAAATTCACTTTAACAAATTTTAAAACTTTGAACATCTACTTCATATTATCATATATGTTTCAATTATAAATATTTATAAGTTTATGACATATAAAAGCTAGTCATTGCTTCAGTAAATTGTTGTATTACATATCAGAATGGCATAAAAAGAATAAACGTAATCGAAATAAATAAAATATAATTGAACATAAATAATATTAATGAAAAAAAATTCAGTGAATCGTTTGCTGATTTTTACTATTCATGTTTAATATAGTTATCTTTTAAATTGGCATTAATATTCACGTTTATTTAAGGAACAAAATAGCCTATATTCGTTGTGAGACTTTTCCACCGCCATTCAAACACGAAACTGAATCGAAAACCAGTAATTAGATATTCACAATTTTTATTATTGCTTTTCATTTCCGACTAAAGTTGCATGAAATTTGCCCTACAGCGCTTTAACCCACGAAAAAATCCATCGAAATAAAAGCACCACAATAATCACGCTAGTGTATTCTCAATAGGATTGTTTTTTTTATGATTATATTTAAAAACAAACACATAGAGACACACAATAAAAAATGCAATTTCAACAACAACCAGCAAATGGCAACTAAAAAGAAAAAATAATTTTAAAATTATTAATTAATATTTTTAGTAATTGCAAAGTATTTTTCCTCTCTCATGGGTGAAGTGCATTTAAACTTAATTAATGTTGCAAAAACACAACTAAAAGTCTGACAGTAAATTAATTTAAAATGTAAAGGATAAACATGAAAAAAGTATTTAAATTTTTAAAAAATTATACATACAATTATTCCACGCGTATAAAATGGTAACGTGGTAAAATTGTATATTCATACAATTTTACCACGCGTTCATTCTAACTTTTTTAAATAAACAAAAAGTAAAAGTTGAAGAACAAAAATTATTCAAAACATACTTATAATTTTAGCCATCACTTAAATATTTCCAATTTAAATCAGGTGAACTTTTCATAGTCTGATAGCATTACCATGTATACCAATCTGCTAATCCAACTATCATTTTTATGTGAAAAACTCATTCAGTAAAGTTTTATAAAGCCCAGTCCACAATCTTATCACAACACAGCCTACTGTTAATTATTCGAAGACAGACCTTTTTTGGCTTTTGTACTTCTTTCCGCATACACATCTAGTGCCCCGCTGCTTTTATCACAGCGCATTCATACTACGCGCATCATAATAACCCCCGCTATCAGCATCTTTACTTTTTAAAACAGCATTATTCCAGTCCTGGATCGCACTAATTTATAGTTCTTTTTATGCAGCGCAGCCCAGATATCCTACCTTCAGAAAATCAACGAAAACGTACTAGAAAACGTCTAATTTCGCTTCTTCGCGAAGGAATAACCCTTCGTTAGCGATATCAGCACTAAATGTACTTCTATAAAAAGGCAAAGGCAGGCAGAGATATAAAAATACAGAAGTAAGGAGACTTTTAATAAAAACGATACGGGGGAAAAACTTTATAATACACATACGAAAACGTTATCTTCCTTTGCGAAATAAATGGTCACTAAGGTAGAAACGAACCAGGAGGAAAAAAACCTTAGCTTCTCCCCCTCACCCCTTAAACTTCATCATCAAGCCTTGGGTCCCGTTTTTCCCTTTCTTTATCTGGCTATTAAAGCCATAACGGGCGCAGAGGAATAAATTACGCCAGAGTACCAATTACGCGTTGAGGACGTCTGGAAAAATTTCTGCGACTTTAAATCATTTTTATGCAATCATTATTAGCGAGGAGTACTACTTAATATTTTATTTATACATATACATTTCGGGGTGGGGGTGGAGGAAGAACACACGATTGCGAATCCGTCGTCAGGGAGTCCGACGACACAAATTAGTCGCGAGTTATATGCAAGCAGGAGAAAGATATCTTCCCGATATAGCTGCTGCCTGCAACCCCACCCTTACGAATGGGATTGTTATCGGAAGAAGTTTAATTTCTTGAGCGCTTGTACTGAATCATAAACGGATTTGGGAAGTACAGGAGCAGAAGTGGCCTCCTCAGACAAAAAAAAAATTATATTTTTATTACGAATGGGATCGTTTATCATTCAGTTGACTTTGCACATGGTAATAGATCTATTCCCAAAAGATTAGGAAAATATAGATAAGGCAAAGAGAGAAGGATTTTAACGGTGATTTACAAATGCCCCATTCGGAAAATATTTCAATCCTGTCACATAGAATGACGTGCGTGATTCGAAAGTTTAATAAAAAAAATATTAGATATTTAAATTTGTGGTCAAGTATAATAGCAAATAATTTAAAATACAAAATTTCGTGAATGTAACAGGAATAAAGAATCCTTTAAGCATCCTCAAAAGTTACCATCTATAATCGTTTAACAACCTCATCCAAAATCCCTGAAAAGTTTCCATCCACAATCCTTTTTACATTCTCATCCACAATCCTTTCCTCACAATCCTTTAAACATCCACAAAGGTATCCATCCACAACCCTTTAACATCCTCAAAGGTCTCCATCCACAATCCTTAAACATCCTCAAACGTTTCCACTCACGGTCCTTTAATATCCTCAAAGGTTTCCATTCGCAGTCCTTTAATATCCTCAAAGGTCTCCATCCACAATCCTTTAACATCTTCAAAGGTCTCCATCCACAATCCTTTAATATCCTCAAAGGTCTCCATCCACAATCCTTTAAACATCCTCAAACGTTTCCCTCCACAATCCACAACCTCATCTACAATAAAGCTAAAACAAATTTCCTGATCCACAATATAGATAAGGCACATTTCATAAATCACAACCTTTTAAACAACCTCCATATTTGAGGTGATAAATAAGAACTCAAATATTCTTAAAGTCCTTATTTATCCCCTCAGATATGGGGACGAGAAGTTGTCATACAAGTAATCAGATTCTCATTTTTCTGGAGAATACAACAATAGTGGAATGGCTTGATTCACGGAAACGTTGTCAATGACTAAACACTCTTCGTCTGAACTGTTGTGACATGTACCTTTCGTATTCATGGTATTATGAATTGAATACGCCTACTATCTAAGTTTACTAATCGTAGATGTGATGTGATGTGAAAGCAAACAGGTTACGTATTTTGTAACTTAGGTTCTTATTTGTCCTGAAATAACAACAAATATCCTAAAGAAAGCCATCAAATTAGAAGGTTAAATAAACTCACAAGGTAGTTTAAGATATATATTAAAATGAAATTTTGTGTTAAAGAAAGGGAGGATATGGCAAAACTCAGATTCATGAATATATTATTTAACACTGGCGAAAACAGGAAAAAAGAGTCTTTTATCTAATGAAGTTTAGTAATTCTGTTGCTGTAAATTTAACGATAAATCTCTCTATTTCTTCAAAATATAAATTTCGTTGATTTATTTCTGTGTAGACATTGCAGAGAAGATTAGAAAGGGTTAGGGGGACCAAGTTTCAGAAATATAGTTCCAGCTTAAAGAATTGCTTTTGGCGGACCTACCCCAACCACTTGTGCCAAGTTAATCTTATGCTTAAAGTACAGTAAATACTGCAGTGAACAATGAGCGAATAATCAGAAGACATGAGAGCATTTGTAACACCAAAGTTCAAGGTCTCACCGTGAAGATATAAGTAAGCTCACAGTCAAGTAAAAATAGCCACACCTGGCTAGATCTTCGCAGCGAGTTCTCCGACGGCAACTTGCAAACTTCAGTTCTGGTTGAGTGCACTTTTGACTTTCGTACCTAAAATTCCCTTGGAGCTAACGGGACGAAGGCCAGATTACGCCATTATTTTTTTTTTCCTTCTTCTCTGCCACTCGTCTTATTATTTGATTATTTGGTTTCGCTGTCAGGTTTATTTTTCCACAAGTTGATTTTGGACTTCTGCCTCGTTTCGCTGTTGATCCGTCAAGAGGTCTTGAGACGGCGTTAAGAAAAAGTCGCAAATCGCAGAACGGGAAGAAAAATCAAGACTGATTCACGGCGCAGGTTCCCCGTTTTCTGTCGGTTGTGTCAAATGCAACTTTTCCCTCGTTTGTTACACTTGTAATTCTTTGGAATGTTTTTCGTGTAACTAACTTTTAAGACACCCGATGAAAAGCGCGAATTTGTGACGAATGCTGCTGACATCGTGCTTTTTACTCTCACTTTCCCGACAAAGTTATTTTTCACGTTGTAACTCCTTCACTTCCCACGTGATTTTTTTTCTTCCTTTTCGATAGTAAAAAGAATTACTCATGGTGAAAAAAAGAACTTCACTGTGAAAGTAGATTTATAATATACAAAAGACAACGAATGCAAAATTCTATTGACAACCGACATAAAATCTCGATTTATAACACGTCCAGTTTTTTAAAAACTTTTACAATTACTTCGATTTTTAAACAATTGGATGACTGTCTACATTCCTAAAAAATAAAACACTCTGAGCACCAAATAAAAACAACCCGGATTAACTTTTTTTATCATAATACATTTTTAATGACCGTTTAGTCGTAATTCGTCAAATCTTAAAATTCGAAAATAATCATCTTTAATAATTAGTCTTTATATATTGATCTTAGCAACTTATTTCCAACATGTAATCAGCCTAAATGTTTTAAGTAAGAATAAGCTCTTTCTTTCACTGATTATTTTCGAAGAAGAAATAATATTTAAAAAAAGTCTAATAGATTATACACAATAAGTCAACGATCCTATTGAAAATTGAAGGACAAAAATAAAAAATCCAGTTTTCTAATCTGCAATTGTGATAAGCACCCGATCCTTTCAGATTTTGTAGCATATTGTCTCTAATTCAATTAATGCATAGAAAATGATGACCAAGAAGGGTAATCTCAACCAAGGAAATAAGAAAGTCCGAATGTGCGATATCTGGTAAACACGTAGCTTGTGGAGACATATTTGATGGCCATTTGTTAAAAATTACAAATAATAAAGAAAGTGTAAAGACGCTTATCCGTGGTTCATAGTTCATAAATTATCTCTCTATATACTTTTGCTATTTTTGACGTTTTCTTTATATGAACTTGTTCGTTAACGCCTCTAACTGTTAAACGATGATCACCAGGCACTGATCTCATCTAAATGTTGATTATTAAGAAAGTGGAATGTCTTTTACAACGTGATTTATCTATGACGGATTCTCTTTTGTCATAAACCATTTTATTTCACGCAAACACTCTTGTTTTTGTTATTTTTGAATGTTTACCACAATATTTCAATTACATTTGTCTCTAGAATTACTTTGTGCAAACGAATTTAAATGTATATTCTTTATTTAATTACATTCACCATTTTCAACAAGTTAAAATTCCCAAGTTAATCAACAAGTTAAGATTCGCATTTCATTAAAAAAAAGTTTATTTTCAGATGGTAAAACGAAAAAAATTCCTGACTGCTGCCAGATGTCTTTATTAGTGAAAATATTTCATAAAAGTGAAGAGTTCTGGATGTATTTTGATCACAGTAGTATAAAGTTATATTGTACTAGTTATTAAACGATTTAAAATGTCATTTTGAATATTAAAATACCTTTCCACAGCATTTAACAAAAAGATAAAAAAAAGTCTGAGAAGGAATTTGAAAATGCCAAAATACGAAAAAAAAAAAAGAAGGTATATGTAATTGTTCTGCATGAGGTAAGAATTGTTTATTCATAAAAGTTTTATGAATCAGTTTCAAATGTGGTGGTTGTATTGTTGAATCGGATGAAATATTTCAAATTATGATCAGATCTTATGCAAAGTTCTATTCTGATTGTATACCAAATTTAACGTTAGGGAAAATTGTAAAAATTGTATTGTCCCATAAAAATTGTAACATCACCCCTCCGCATCCATTAGAGACGAAAGACACACAGTTTACTACTTATTTAGAGATTCTTTCTATTATATAAAAGATTTTCGGATTTTTCAGTCACAAATCAAATAATAAAAAAATGGTTAAAATGAAATCTGCCATGACATATTTCAATGTATCATGTCAGAACAAAATTTCTTGAACGGTGAAGCACCCCGTGCTCGTGGAAGTTAAATTATATTTTTACTCATTTTAGTATTGCAAACGATCTAAAAAAACTTTGTCCCGCATTTATTGTTAAAAAAATATCACATTTCCCATTTATTTCATTTCATATAATAACGAGCTGAAAATTACGTTTTATTTGTTGTAGTCATCAACTTATTTTTTTAATCAGAGCTTTTGTAAATGCAATGGCAACGCTTTATTAAAAGCTGCTTTTTATTAAGATGCTCGTGCAGATAATAAAATTTTTATTTTTCCCTTCTCGGATTTTTGTTGACGTCAAAAACCTCGTTCCACATACAAAATCAAGTTCTGGCATGATAAAAATTCGTAAATTTTTTGTTAGGTTTCAAACTAATTTCAGTTGAAAATAATTTTCGTTTGAAACTGGTCATACCAAGAACTAATATAGGAGACTCTAAATTCAAGAACCTGCTGAATGTAGTCATAAAATTACGGAATTTACAATGCATTTCATTAATTAAAGCAACTTTTAACATTATCTTTAGCACCAAAAGAATCCACCGCCCTAGAAAATTGATAAAATTAAAATGCGGCGCCGCGAAAAACAAATTGCTTAATTCAATTACGCTCGCCTGCGAAAGAAGGTAACAATAATCCAGAGCTGAGGCAACTGGTGTGCGTTTAACAAGGTAGATATTTTCACGCCAGCGTTTCCGGGCATAAAAAAAAAGTAAATTAGGGCTGGTAGCTGACATGCCTGGGTGTGTTTGCAAGTGGCAGCATAAAGCACACACGGAACCCCCGTTATATTTTGGGAGTGACGGATGTTATCTGCGAAAGCAAAAGAAAAAAACAATCACAGGAAGAGCTACCGGGTAACGCTAATTGCTAGGATAAAAACCTTAAAATGAATGAAGTAAGATAGTTCTATAAATGTTTTGGACTGAAAAGCTTCGGCAAGGTACAAAGGGGGAAAAAAACTGTTTTCATTTAGCTGTGCAAAATTAATGAATTGTTCGTTACATAAGCCTACTTTTACTGCTGGTGTGACGGATGCTTTTGCAGTTGGATACTAGCAAAGAAGTTTGGATTATTTGCAACAATAACATTTGTTTTCTTAGTGCCGAAAAGTGGATAATTTTAACTTGTTTGTTTGAAAACACACACACACACACACACACATATATATATATTCAGATTTTGCAATGAGGGTGAAAATTCTACTAGGTATTATTATTCATAAAAAGCAAAACAGAATCTTCCATAAGCCTAAAACTCTTTTGATCAAAATAAGACTATGAACTTATTTTTAAAAAAATAATGAGGTGAATCATTTGAATGAATAAACAATTTTAGTAGAATTCTTATAAACATGAAATAAAATCATATTTTAGTGTATTATGAATTATATTTTACTCAAACAACTAATGTCCTTGTAAAGTTAGGAAAAATATAGCCAGCAATTGATTAACACTTTCTAAGATCATGGGAAGTATACTCCCACCAAATTCATTATTCTTTGTATGAAGTTATGTAAACTTGCATAAATTCTGATAAATTTTTCTAATAAGAGAGAAACATAAGTGCTTCGTTTCCTTATCCCACACAAAACGGTGTGCCTTTATTTGTCGCTTAATTATCAATTAACCAAATTAATTAATTCTTTAAATTAAATTTCTCTTAAGGAGTGAAATTAATCAGTTTTCCTAAGCCAATATCAGTCCTCAAATTATTTTAATATAGCATTACTAGAAAATAAATTATCTTTTAAAGGATTAATTGATTTTCAAAGGAAATATATATATCACATAAATTTTTTATTTGAAGCAGAAGGCAGTTTCGAAGACATAGATGATACTTAAAACTTTTAAAGTTCGTTTTATTCCATCCCAGGAGGTTAATACTTATGTACAAGGCACGGACAAGAAATGTCCTCTAAAAAACGCGGCACACAAGAGGTTAGCTTAAAAAAGAACGAAAATTACTATCCCTAGTCTTATATACCAAGAGATTTTGATACGGAAATAATTTTTCACGATGTTTATATACAATGAGATTTCGATAAAAATTTCTTACACATATCGATTCTGGTAAACACAGGGATCTTTTAGAAGAATTTGTGTAAGTCAGCAGTTTCTTGTTCTCTCACTCGGAGTGTGAGAGCCGCTGACTAAAGCATTTTCACCGAGCATTTTTGTATTAATTATATAGAAAAAGTGAAATGGGGTCAGGAAATAAGGGGACATTTTAGAAAGAAGTCAGTATGGGCAAAATTAAGATGAAACTTAGGAAATTAATGAAGGTTTAGTTAAGATTTAAAAATATCATTACATGCACACACGCACACACACATATATATATAATGCCCGGGAACACCACTATAAAAAAATCATAATTAAGAGTATCAAGTAATTTAAATTCAGAACACATTCCTATTATGAAGTAAATTCTTGATATATTCAGAGTAGCGATTAAAAAAATAAGATTATAATTCTAATTAATATGATCCTAATAGGTATATTTTAGATGGTACGCATTAAAACTTGTATCCTTACTCGATTTAAAGAATAATTCGAAGCAACTCTATAAAGTTCAGAACATAAAAACTTATTAACTTATTCTGGGAAAAGAATAAGATGAACTATAAAACTGCAATAATAGTCATCTTTTTCTATCGGCGTCGCCTGTGGACAGTATCAAAGAAGAAAAATTAGCTTTAATCTTAATTCTAGCCCCCAGTTGATATGACATCGGCATGATACACAACATCAAACAAACAAAAAATATATTTAGAAATTTTCAAATATAGCTAGAAAAATTGTTTTGATAGCATACATTCGGAAGTATTTAGATTGTTACAAAGGTAAAAATATGATATGTCTGAAGACAAAACACAAGAGATCAATCCGCTTTTTAGGAGACTCATTCTGTCCCCTCAATTCTGTTGCAGTGCCATACGGTTATTTACGGTTACTACAAAGACGGTTATTTAGCTCACCAAAAGACTCTCCTTCCCTAAGTGTGTACATTATTTATCTGATATTCACTAACAGAACGTTTCTCTCCTCTTTAGGTCAAGGTTGAGTTTCCCTTTTGGGGGAGTATAATGCGTTTTGAATCACTGTTTAAAATCGGATGTAGACAAAGAAATGTATCGCATATGCATATCATAGCACTTGCTATTTGCACACGCGCAGTGTGAGGTTTTCACGCAGGCACGAATAAGTGCAAAGTTAAAATTGCAATTATAAAATTCCTTTTTTTATTTTGATATGACTTTAATTTACTAAAGCTAAACAAATAAAAAATATATATTTAGAAATTATAAAATATAGCTAGAAAAATTGTTTTGATAGCATACATTCGGAAATATTTAGATTGTTACGAAGGTAAAAATATAATGATAATAACTAATATAATGATAATAATGATATGTCCGTAGACAAAACACAGGAGATCATTTCGTCCCTCATGAGATTCATTTTGTTCCCTCAATTCGATTGCAGTTCCATTTAAAGAAAGACGGTTATTTCGCTCATCAAAAGACACTCCTTCCCTAAGTGTGTACATTATTTCTCTGATGTTCGCTAACCGAACGTTTCTCTCCTCTTCAGGTCAATGTCGAATTTCCGTTTTTGGGGAGTATAATGAGTTTTGAAGCGCTGTTTAAAATCAGATATAAAGAAATGCATCGCATATGTACCACAGAGTATTTGCTGTTTGCACATGAGCAGTTTGAGGTTTTCACGCATGCGCGGATAAGCGCAAAGTTAAAATTGAAATTATAAAACTCCTTTTTTTTAATTTTGATATGACTTTAATGTACTAAAACTTTCCTCAATAAATGCTCTACAAAATGGTATAAATATTTTCATTATCTTTTAAATATTATTCTAGTTTTTGTGGTTCAGACATGGACACTTTAAGGAGACTTCATTTTATACTATGTATAGATATTCCATCCATATACGAAATAGTATTAAAAGCAATATTCAAAGCTTTCAATCTCAGAAACTTCAAAACTTATGAATTCTTAGAAAAACAAGGTTAATTTTTAAAGTGAAATTAAATATTACAGTAGTAAGAGTGCTCTGTAATTATTGTCTAGAGTTAAGAACCAAGAACACAGTTCACCTCCAGCATGTCCAGAAAAGGTTAAAAGTCTCTCTGTGTGTCTCCAGCCACTAAGAATAGAATTCTTCCGTCGCGACTTCAAGAAGTGAAGACTTCCAGTGGCCGCTTTCCAATCCACCTGTTTCTTGATAGTGGCACGCATTATTTAAAGAAACAGAGGCCGTGGATTGATAACCATTGGTGGGCGACAAACACCTTCTGTTTCCGGAAGATAGGGCGACAAGGTGGCAGGAGCGGAAGGTGGACAAACAGGATGAGGACCGCAAATAAGAAAAAGAAAGAATCCCCGTTTCGACACCGATGGCCTTATTAAGCGCTGCAGTGTGCACTAATCACTCGGAAGTGATTAATTAATATCACGAGGGGCGGGAAGTAAACAGGTGACGGAATACCGCTTCCTTTTTGGAACTGTGCTCTCGTGATGGAAAGAATGCCAGCGACCCGGCCTCGAAGCGAAATATCTCATAGAAGCACCCGTTCAGTCTAGGATCAGAACTTGGGATGATAAAGACACAGCGAATTGTGAATATTGATGAGTCAATATTTCGTGACTCTCTAGACGCAATTTGCATCCACTTTTACTATCATGTCAGAACATGGTGTTTTGGGGATGAGGTTTCTGGCGACAACAAAAATCCATAGGCGAAAAATAATAATAAAAAAATCCGTAGGCGATAAACAAATATTTTATTATCTGCACGAGCATCTAAAAAAATCAGCTTTTAATAACGCATTGCCATTGCATTAAAAAAAGCTCTGATTAAAAAAAATAAGTTAATAATTACAGCAAATGAAACCTAGAAAAATATAATTTTCATCACGTGATTATATGAAATGGAATAAATAGGAAATGTGATATTTTTTAAACAGTGAATGCGAGACAAAAATTTTTTGGATCGTTTGCAGTACTAAAGTGACTCATTCAATGAAGCAATTAAAATGAATAAAAATATAATTTAACTTGCGCGAGCACGTGGTGCTTGGCCGTTCAAGAAATTTTGTGATATGATACATTGAAATATACATAGCAGATTTCATTTTAATCTTTATAATTTAAATTATATTTTAAAAATTAAAGTCTCAGAGGATAAGGGACAATGAGACAGACAGAGGCAGAGAGATAGAGAAGAGAAAAACGTGAATTGCATTTTATTAGCTCATACCATGGTGGTTATATTTTCTGAAATTTAGTATGGATTTCTAAACGCACAAATCAAGACGACTCCTAAAAAAAAAATCAAAGATAATAAAGCAATTTTATAGAAAATTAAAACAACAACAACAAACAAAAATACTGGAAAGTATAAAAAAACTTTTTTTGACTTTCTCATTCATATTGAATTAGCAATTAAGAAGAATTTATTCGATATTTAATTTTAAAAAATGTACAAGAGAATTTCATAAGCTAAGTTTTGGAGAATTACTTATTTACTATTTTTATTGATAATATAAATGGGATATTTAATTCAGACGGATGTATTTTAAATTAGAGTCTGTTTTTTTTACGAGAGGTTAAAAAAAATTTCACAAATATGATTATTCTGAGCCTTTTGGGATGTCCAATCATGTTAGGTATATAGCAAAAATAATTTTCACTTTCACTACAATTTTTATTATCCGACTTTGGCGACCATCTGGTTTGAGAGTTTAGTTATATTTAATTCCAAAAAAATTCCTTTGACATTTTTTCAAACCTTGATTCCATCAACATATGAGATATTAAAAGTGATGTTATTTTAATTGTCTTATACATGTTCTGCTCATTGCACATGAACCTTCTAATGGAGACCAATTGCAAGACATCATATCCTTATTAAAAATGCAATCGCCCGATTCATTCACCCTATAATATTCGTTAATTTCATTATTTCATTTGCATTCGGTATTTAATAAAAAATTAGGTCGGCGCTCTGGCATAGAGGTAGTGCTCCTTCCCCATAATCTGGTCGTCCCATTTCGGGTATGATTGTTCTTCTTCCATGTTCTACTTGTGAAGTGTGTGCATATGCTCCCTAGTAAAAAGGAGTTGTGCAAACGAATGTGACGCATGAGTAGTTAAAATAGATTCTTGGCCCTAGATGACGCTTGTAATGACGTGAGGGAATAATTTTTGCCATCCTCCGCGGAAGGATCGTATACCTTTTTGCCGTCAAATGGCGCGGTAGCCGACTGGAATTGTAGGAAAAATTATCTACGAAGAAGAGTCGGTAGACGAAGAAGAAGTAGTCTGTTTGAGTCGACAGGATGATGTGTTGACTGTTGAGATATGACTCTGCTGCTGTTGTTGTTACTAACGACACTTGCCATTGGACAAGCGCGCTCACGATCGTCAGCGATTTTAAGATGAATCAGCTTCTCTTATTTATGAAGTAGCGCCAACAAGGGCAAAGAGTACGACATAGCTACACACTCACCCCATTTGCTTGCACAGCGCCTTTTTACAGGAGAGCACATTCACACACCTCACAGATAGCACAAGAAAGAACAACCATTACCTAACCGGGACGCTCAGACCGCGAGGAAGACGTGCTACCACTGTGCTTTATGAACTCTATTCTATTACTAATTGTTGAGTAGTGTATTTGTTTTGTGTGGTGTTATGCTGTCCTGTGTTGTGACATCCGTCAGAAAAATAAAAAGATGTCCAAAACTTGGGGATCATCCTTTCGGCTTCAGCACACGCTACTGAAAACAAAAGACGATCAGTCGGCTTAAAATTGTGACTTCGTCTATGACAAGTGCGATAAGAAACAGCAAAATTAAAAAATTACAGAAAATACAGCAACTTAGTAAATTTACGAATTGAATAGAATACAAAAATATAATACACAATTTCTCAACCTAAGTTTTCACTAATGGAAGAAAATCAATCGATAAAAAATTTGATTTAACAATAAAAAGGGATATAATTTCAGAGCAACAACGTTGTTGGAAATTATCCAAAAAATATTTCTGAAACAATTTTAAAATACAAAAGAAAAAAAAGAAAGAAACAAGGATTAACAAATTAGTATCATTAATTTTTAAAAAAAATTTAAAAAAAAACAGTAAAAATTTTAAATAAAACAGTATAAAAATTAATTTTGTGAAGTAACATTTACGGAATTAATTTTGCAAAAATATCAACATTTAAAATATCAACATTTTTGCAAAATACAACAATTAAAAAATTCTATATAAAATTTTCATTTTTTCTAAAATTCTAATTAAATTGAAATTTTATATTTCAAGATATATACTCATCGAATTTGATAACTGTCGGTAAAATGGACTAAGCTGTAAAGTATCAAGATATATTTATGTTTATTATTAGTAGAGATAAAAAAAGATTTGTTAAAATATCTCTATGATATCATTTTAACAAAACTTAAAAAAAAAAAATCTTTTTATAACACCAGCTATTTACTTCTTAACAAACGAAAAACATTTATTCTAATTTAAGGGCAAATTTGGAAAATTTTGACTCTTAAGAACAAACAATCAAAATGCGAAAATATATCTAATAATCAAAAATCGTCTTATCAATCTTAATTTTATGATAAATCAAAACAAATATAAATGTCACTTAAATAAAGTATCATTATTTTTTAAGAAAAAATTATTTAAGTAATCGTAATTCAGTGGCTTTTTCTAACTCCAAAAAGTAACCAAAGAGCAACGAAAGAAAAAGAAATCGATTCCTTAAGATAAGAGAGAAAGGAAATGCAAAAAATCCAACCCAAGTTTATATTTAAAAAATTCCTCAAGTGAAGTGACCGACAAGTGCCCAAATCATATTTTGTACTCGATCCCCGCGATTTCACGTGAATAACTGCGCACTTGAATCCGGCCAGAAAGAGTTCTTTGTGCAATACCACCTTTTGACGACTGATATCGAAAATAAAAAGCTCACACAACATGCGCTCGACCTCGCTGACCCATCGAAATTGTGAAAGAAAAGAAAACAGCCCGGGTTTTCGTGCTTACCTATTGCTGAGGTTGAAGTAAGAGCTCTTATGAAAGATTTGATAGCGAAAGTGGCACAAGAGTTGTTGCATATTGCAGAGCTCATTTTTTAAAAGGAATATCAAATATATGTATTAAAAAAACAATTCTTTGTATTTGACGTATTTGTGGTTTTAAAAAATCAAAACAGTTCTGGTAAAGAAAGAGGTGTGGATGTTCAACTTTTGCATTCATTTTTATTTTCAAGATAATAATTTTTTATGCCCCATTTAGTTGCAGCTAAAAATCAAATTCTCTTTCTATAAAATCTCCGTATAGCTTCAATTTAATGCTACTTAAATTTGATACATAAAAATTGCGATGAAAATCTTATCAATAATTCTAAAAAAAGGGTTATAAATTACTGAATTTCCTGTAATTTTTGATTTAAATAGGTTGGTTTAATGTTGTTATTTGTTGTTATTTTTGGCACTTGCCATGGACAAGTCCCCTGCTGATACAGCAGCAGATTTAAGTCGAAAGGTGCGTCTCTTATTTTTCAAGTAGCGCCAACAAGGGCCAAGAGTACGACTTAGCTACACACTCACCGCATTTGCTTGCACAGCCTCTTTTTACAAGGGGGCACAGTCACACATCTCACAGATAGCACACAGAAGAACAACCATGCCCGAACCGGGACTCGAACCCGCGACTCCCAGAACACGAGAAAGACGCGATACCTCTGTACCAGAAAGCCGGTAAGTTGGTTTAATAAAATACAACATGATGTTTTAAGACATAATTATAAACTAGGTAAGTTACGGGAGATATGGTTGAATACTAGTTATCATCGACCACAGTACAGCCTCTCCAGTAGGAAATGCATCCCTTATTGATCGGAGAGGACTAGGCCACAAAGGTGGCGAAAATTGACAATCTTACTGGAAGATTCTCACTCCCAAATCTCAATGGATCCATTAATTTAAAGAATAAGGAAGAACAATCTCCTCCACACCTCCTTTGCCCAAATTCCTATTTTATGTTAAAGAAATGATTTATTTCATTAAGTATTCCTAAAATAATGACCTTTAAATATCATTTTTCTAAAGAACAATTATCCATGTTAATATGGTACAATATTGCGTAATATTTTATTTTATATTATATTATTTAAAATTCAACAATATTATACAATATTGCGAATATTGTCTAATATTAAGCAATATTGTATAATATATAAGCGCTGCTGAGGAAGTACACCATTTATAAAATTATTAAAATATATTACAAATATCAACCAATTATCTCTATTTTCTTTAGATTTTCTTTTCCAATATTATACAAAAGTTGACACAATTTTTGTTACATTGTCCACAAATTTTTGGCAAACGCTACAGCTGACTTCAATTCTACTTAATGGCACATGGAAAAATAAAAATAATTCTTCTTCTCTTTAAGTTAAAGTAAAATGCTATCTGAATTCGATCGAATTAATAACAAAAACTTTGAATAAAAGTAAAGGGAAAGATCGTATCATATTCAAGAGATGTGATGAAAGTTGTGATGGGAAGTTTCAGTCTTATTTTTACAAACAATCATTCAGATTATTTCATTATTAATGAATAAAAGCTAAGATTAATTAAAAATGAAAATGCTTCAGAAACCTTCGATAATATTTTAAGAAATTTTCAATGAAAGCATTTTCTTGAAGCTTTCTATAAATAAATATAAATTTTTCTTTAATTGATTTACTTATAAAAAGAAACGAGTTGTTTTAGATAGAAATATTAAGGAATATCATAATACAAAATTTGGCACATTTCATTCGTTTTTTTTTCGAAGTTAAGAGCCCATTTAAATTTGAATAAAAGAAAAAAAGTGGGAAAAAGTATTATTAAAATCTTTTATTAATTTTTGCAGTTTTTCGTAGGAAAATGCAGCCCATCTGATAATCCAGATAACACAAATTTCCCATTTCAATTTCAAAAAGAAAAAAAGTGGTTATTTTTGTAACTTTCATGCAAAAACATTGCTATTCTGTATTTAATTCAAGGTTCCCAATTGCAACATTATTATTATCAAACGGATTTCATCCAGATGCAATTGAAACATCCGGATAAAGCTTTAAGCCGTTTAACATGTCGGAGTTACAGGTACCAAAAAAATTATTTTTCTTTCCCAACTACACATATTATTATCAATGTCAAAGATAATCCAGGTGCAAAGGAAAGGTTACGCTAAAAATATAATTATCCTAGCTCCTGAAGAAAAAAAGACGCAAGAGATTCTAAGGTCAACCTGTGAGTTTATTTATTTTGTCTTAAACAGGTGTTGGGGAAGAATGGTTTATTTTCTGCTGCTAATTTTAGGTAATTACAGAGGTTCTAACTGATAAAAACGGTCTTTTTTTAAGCTGACGTATTTAATTTATTTGTTATACAGACGATTAAGTTTCAATGAATGTTTATGATTAAAGTGTTAAGAGTTTTATAGAAGTTAAGACTGTACATTGTTTTCCTTCAAGCTTATATAAGGAATCTTTTTTTTTCTTCTATCAATTTTTGAAATTGATACCTGTATAAAATATTAAAGAAAGATTTATATTTAGTTTTATTTACATTCGCCATTTACCGTAAAAATAGAAAAATAAAATATTTAAGACTTTTCGGCATCAAAAAAGTGAAAAATATGTCAAAAAGAAAACAAAGATATGACAAAAAATATTTAAAAAGACCAGATGCATTCTCTGAATATAAATGTATATTATAAATTTGTATCGATACATATTTATACCTTTAGATACATTTTTGTATCTTCGTGATATCTCTCTCCTTAAAGAGCAAAATTATTATTTTAATCTGAAAAGACATATAAAATCCCAGAAAACCTAACTTCAGAGACTAATGTTTTCTTTTTTTTATCATTAACAATATAAACTTATGAACACATCACTAAAATTGCATATAGTATGTCATATGGCCATACAGTCATTATAATATGGGCACAATAAGGTTATTGAAATAGTATTCACAATATATTAATATTGAAAAGCTAAACATTTTGACCAAGCTTAGATCATTATTAAGTTCACAGGGATAATATTAAAGAATCATAAAAAGTGGATTATGGAACAATCTTTAAATTCGCAATTAAAAGCCATTTTCATTCGTAGAATTTTTAACAAGTCACTAAAGTATTAACATTGAGCAGGTTAATTTAAGTACACAAACTGATCTAATACAAACGTTTAAAATTATTTTCAGATATTTACAGATTTTATAGTAATTGTACTGAAATCGTAAATAAAAAATATTCCCTTTTTTTTTATTACATCATTAGAGATTGAAGCAGGCAGCTGATTCGCTTTCATTCGGTTAGGCGGATTGGTATTTGCTGCGTATGGTTCTGGCAATAGTCATTCTGGGAATCTTCTTGGATGTTAACACAACTGAAAGATGGTGTAGATAAAGATCGGTTGAAATTGTCTTGTCTTGTTTGTGACAGTTATTTAAATCTTCATAGTTCGGGAGTTTGCTTTTACGGTAAATGCATTCTTGAAGAATTTTAAAACAAAATAAATTTATAGTGGAACCAGTCGATTTGATCAATAAATTGATTTTACTATATCATTGAAAATATTATTTTGCACTAAATAACTGGATTAAAAGTTTAATATTGGTAGAAGTTTATATGTAAAATCTCAATAAATTTTTCCTTGTAGTGCAAAACGTGTATTTAATGACATTTTGCTACAATAGTTTTTAATCTTTTTGCAACAATCATTTAAATTTTTGTAGTTTATGAGTTTACTTTAATAGTGAAAGCATTTTTTGAAAAGTTTTGAAATAAAATGAATAAATTTATAGCATTACCAGTTAATAGGATCAGATTAAATTGATTTTATTATATAATTGGATAATGTTATTTTCACCACGTAATGGATTAAAAATTTATTATCAGTTAAAGTTTATATATAAAATTCTTCTGATAGTGCAAAACGGATGTTTAATGACATTTTATTACTATAGTTTTTAATCTTTTGGCAACAGTCATTTAAATGTTTGAGGTTTATGAGCTTGCTTTTATAGTAAATGTATTTTTGAAGAATTTTAAATAAAAATGAATTTATAGTAGAACCAATAGATTTCATAAATTAAATTTATTGTACTATAATACTGGATAATGTTGATTTGTACTACACAATTGGATTTAAAATCTAATATTGGTTATATTTTATACATAAAATCAGTAAATTCCACTTTGTATCGAAAAATGGGTATTTGATGACCTATTATTACTATAATTTTTAATCTTTTTGTGACAGTCATTAAAATATTTATAGTTAATGAGTTTGCTTTTTCGATAAGCTCATTTGTGAAGATTTTTAAAACAAGATAAATTAATAAATTTACAATGAAAGCAGTTGATTTAATAAGTTAAATTGATTGGACTATATAACTGAATAATTTTACGTTGAACTATATAATTGGTTCTTATCATAAGTCTAATATCGGTTTAAAAAGTTTATACATAAATTAAGTTAAATAAAATAAAATTTAAGTTTATACATAAAATGTCAATAAATTCATGCCTTATTGCAAAATGAGGATTTAATTCTGTTTCATTAATACAGTTTTTAATATTTTTATTCTACGATTTCGTATTTTTTGGAAATTTAATTTGCTGGATCTATTAATTATTTTAAATATTCTATTCATAATGCTTGCAAGTTTAATAAAGGAAAAATGCTTAATAATGCTAGCATTAAGTTTCATTATAATTAATTCTATAAAATAATTAAACATATTTCAATTCCAAAAGATTCGCAATGGATATACTTGTTTCTGGAACGAAAACATATCTATCAATACTTATAATAAAGCTAAATGTGTGTGTGTGTATTGGCATTCTACAGGCCAGACCGTTTAATTTACAGCTTCCAGATTTGGCGCCTACCCATTTTGGTGGTCGACAATGTGCACCTCATAGCATTTTTTTTTTTTTTTTGAAATTTAATTTATAAATTCAGGAAATTTCGGCATTTTTTCGGCGATAACTTCCAAAAATATGATCGCACAAACATTAATTTTATAGAAAGTTAAAGTTCAAAATTTGTATTTTTAATGATATCAATATTTTAACCTGTTATTTAAGTTTTTTTTTAATAAATTTTTTCAAAAAAATTTATAACGATATTTTTTAACAGTTTATTTCGTGCAAAATAAAAATAAAATTTGACCTGCACGAGCGCATGAAGCATAGGAAAATTTAGCTTTTATCAACTTCTTCTAAATAAAACAAAATGAATTGTTGTTAACTCTCACAAGTCATCCGGACTTACGCCACTCTTCCTCTGAAACGCGCGTCGAGTTGCACGCTTGAGGTCGCAGCGCAGTTTACAACGTCAACGTAAACATAGGGACCGAGTTGATGATGAAGATGATTCCGAACTCTCTTATCATCAAACCTGGGCAGTCTGCGGCCGATACCGTCTATTTGCTTGCTGAGTGACGGGTCCCTACGCACCGGTTATCAGGCAGGGAGGGAATTTTTTTTTTTTTGTTTTGTTTTTATTTTTTTAAAAAAATTATATCATGTCGAAAGAGATCACTCGAGAAAATATTGTTTCATTCTGCTTTTACGGTTATCAGCTAATATAAAAAAGAAGAAATTTTGGAAAAATTCCATCAGCCACGGTTGTTTAGAATAACTAGAAGACAGGAATTTTTTAGGGGTGTGCTAATACGAACTGCTCATACTTTAAGTAAGATTCCCATCTAACCAAGGTGTACAGTTCGCTTTATTTTAAGGATACTTGAAGGTCAAGCTGAGGGTACATAAATGATGTTACTAAAGTTGATATGACACTAAAAGAATTAAATTGAAAAAAAAAAATTACAAAATTTTGTTTGCTTAAATTCGTGTGAGAAAAGAAAAATATGCAGGATCAAAAGTTTCAACATCAAATTAAGCTAGAAAGAGTTTTTTTTTTTAATTTTTACGCATACTCTCTAATAAATGAATCTTTATAATATCAATAGCATGTCATCAATGGAAAAAAGTCATTGATTAACATTAAAAGTCATCAAGTTAACGCGATTTTTGGCTATTAATCGCAGTGATACGGTTAATATCCAAACTCTCAACATACTCAACAACATTTTAGTTTCCATTTTTGAGAACAATTGGAACCTAAATCTGATTTAGAATAGCAATTGTAGTCAGGTATAAAATTTCATATATTTAAATCTTTGTGTTTTTGAATTATCATGTTTACATTAATATGAAAATAGACCAACAAGATTGTTAACCGGTTAACCCCTCGATTTCAGATTAACCGTCTGACAAAACCCTGAGGATTCTGTTGCAAATTTGTTAAATAACTACACTTTGAAAGTTTAGTATCTGTATCAAATTTTAACAGCTAGCTTTCAACCATTTATAGTTATCGCTGTAATTTATACTCGGATAGTCCAGACAGACAGTCTTTTTTGAATGGATTTCGTTTCAAATTTAATACTAATCTATAAATTTGATAAAACCAAATATCATCCGTTCCATTAACAGAAAAGTATGATTATGAAAAATATTTTTTTCGGACTCAGAGATATCTAAAGGGCATATATTTGACAAAATTTCGAGTTTTTTTACTTTGATTTTGATTATATATATATAGCAAACACTAAATTCGCATTTTTCACCTTCACGTAAAAAATACTGAAATCCTTCTTGGATTTTACCGATTGAGCTACTTGCTTCGATTTCAATTTACATTACAAACTGCTAAAACTCTATTTAAAGTATTAAAAATTAATTAAATTGAATTAATTAATGAATATTTGAAAGAACTGTATTAACATCAAGTGTTATCCACTACATGCATAAAAAATACATTTGACGGTTACAAAAAACGCATCCCATGCTTTATCTCGTAAAATAATGTAAATAAAAATTTCGAAGTCATGTGAATTAATCTGCTATGCACAAATATACATACGTATATATGCATAATTGCTATTTTAGCCATCATTATTCAATTTTTAATAATTTAATGAAATATTAATATTTTTACATAAAGACGTTTATAATATTGAAAATTTCATTTAATAGTTAGCGATTTAAATTAGTTTATTTTAATTAAAAAGTTACATTTAAAAATTAAATTATTACACCAATTTATATATTCAACTAATATTGAAAAATAAAATAATAATAATGTAATGTGAGTTATAGTTTTGATATTTTAATAACTGATGATATAGGATTCAATTTGTACCCGAGAAAGACTGGGCACTTTTGGAATGCGGCTTTTCAAAATCTAATAATTATATTGGTTTGTGAGCACCTATTTCACTTTTATTCAAAGATAATATATATCTCGCGATAAAAGCGCGAGATTTTAATTTCAAAAAAGTATCGTAATGTGACAATTACATGTTTTTGTAGTTTCTGTGATGATGATAATACAATAAATTTGACATGTGATGATGTACATAACTAACATATAATTAACTTTGTACTTGAGAAATGCTGCTATTTATCTTATCTTAGATTAAAATTAAAACGTAGCACAAAATATAAATGTACGGTAATTTAAATAGAAATGTACTGTCATACTTTAGAAAAGCTGAAATCTAAAAAGAATAACTGCAAAAATTACCACATTTTCATCATTCTTAGAAATTGCTTTCTTTCATTTTATACTACGCGTATTTAGGTTTATTTCCTTGAAATTTATCTAAAAAATAAATGACTAAACAACACAAATTCTTAGATCGAATAGAAAATTAAATAACAAGCATTAAAAAAAACGATATAAAAATACTTCAAATGAAATTATATTTTCAATTTCAATTAAATTGCAAATATTTTAAGTCAATTGCTGCTATAACGTTATCTATTTTAACGAGCATGCCATTTGTATCACGTTGGAAAAAAGTGCTTTGATAAAAAGTATTATGCTAATCTTGAACCTTTCAGGTAAACAACTCCTATTCTTGAGCTGAGCGTTATCGCTGAATAGAGTGCTGAATGTCCATCATCATTTTCCAGGACATAAATAACCGCTTCCGATTACATAACGGTATTGTTTATACTTTAGATACCGACGATAACATGCATCAAAAACTCATATTATACTTTTATGATAAGCAAAACTGTGAAGCACCGTAATTCAGTCCAAATTCGGAAAAAATTCAAGCTCAAAATAAAATTTTCTTCTTTGGAAATATTTAAAATAATTTTAAAATAATAGTGTTTTTTTGGTATAAAATTCCTGCTTTTGTGATATTTTCTATGGTTTAAAAAAAATCAAAAATAGAGCGTAGGACAGAAACAAGTCCTTATTACAAGCCCCTAATTTGGCGTTAAAAATTTCTGATTAAGTTGATAATTAATTATTTAAATTTTTTAAAAGAATTATTACGAATAGTAGATGAATTTTTTAAAAATATTTTAAAACAACAGCTTTTTAAAGATTTGAAAGCGATCTCGAAATTTTTCAGTAGAAATTTCGAAAATAATTTTTTTGGGAAAAAGATAAGTGTATTACGATTGATAGAAGTTTATAAAATTCATTTAAAAAAGAGCTGAACGATTTCTAATTGAAAATGGCAATAAAAAGCTTAAATAGGAAATAGAAAGGGGGGAAAATTCAACAAGAAATTACTAAAAATAGGGAAGCAAATATTGCAGTTTTGTTAAAAATTAAGTTTCAGAATAGATTTTAATAAAATGAATAAAAATAGAGTTAAAATAGAAATAAAGAAAATTTTTAAACATCAGAAACTGTTTTTTTAAAAATAAATTAGTATTCATAATTTATTTATGCTTCAAAACTAAATCTCATGTGAGTTTTCCCCTCAACGAATGGAAAAAAATAAAATTAAAAAATAAAGTAGACTAATTTGGAAAATCAAAATTTCGCTGAGATAAACTTCTTGGAAAAAATTTCTATAACAATATACAAGTTGCTATGTTGAAGAACCGTACAGATATTAAAACACATAGAAATTAAATAAAAAAAACAATATTTTTTTGTCAAATCTGGGTCAAAATATCCTTTTCTAAAGTACATTTACAATAATATTTAAAATTGTATATTTGAAGATTATTAGCTATTCAAAAGTAACAATTTTTCTATAAGTTTACTTAAAACAAATCACATAGCAAATCTAATTTCCAATTCTAATCATTCCTTCTAAAATAAATACCACAATTCTGTTAATGCAGAGCAAATACAAAACGAATCTCAACCTGAGGTGGTCAATCCCTCAGGGAGGACGTTATAGGCTTACGTTTGGAAAACTAAAGGTAGTTGTATTTACTTAGTGGAATAACTTCATCACATTAGAAACACTGTTAGTAATTAATTTCTGAGTTCTAAATGCTAAAGTAATGAAACAAAGAAAAGATTTCTTTTAGCAAGATTTACTTTTTCTTTCTTTTTTGATTAATCTACAATTTACTTACAATCTACAATTTAATGAGAAAAATTTAATGTATGAAAATATAAAAAATACAACATTAATTTCTAGAATTATACTACTCATATAGATTATATATGTTACGGTGAGTATGATTACGCGTCTTTTATTAATAATAAATTGTCTACATGATACATTGATTAATTATTCTTATTCGTAATAATTGATTAATTACCTTAACCGTAAAGTATATATTCTAAATAAGAAATCTCTTGTATTTGCGGACATTCATATATAAAATTATACAGACAAATCAGATCATTTAAATGAAGAATGAGATATAAAGCAAAATAGAATAAATAAGTAAAACAGTCTCTTTTCGTGACGTACGGTTCGTAAACGAAATCAGTAGCCTTAATTCAGTAATGTTAATTAACAGTACGTATCTTAATCATAACAATTGGAAGTACTATTTTCAATTATATTTGCACAATAAATGTACAACGTTCCAACTGTTAAGCAATATAGGAAAAATCAGTCCATCTTAGGGACATGTCTGTGTCAAAGTTTTATTTTGAGGTACCCTTCAAAAATGAGAGGCAGAGGGGGTTAGGTGGCCTTTAATGGTACATTTAAAGGTTGAGAGCTTTCAAATGAAATAAAAATTGAGGAAGATGGAAAAGCTGAGAGGAGAGGAATGAATTTCAACTGCAGAATTACGTCGCGGGTTTTCCTCGTCAAGAATATACAGTAAATAAAGGGGGTTTATTGTCCGTTCTCACTTGAAAATGGAGGATGAAAGAGGGACTCTTAATGCTATAGCTAAAAGTCGTGATCTTTTCAATGAAATAAAAAATAATCGAAATCGATGCCATGACTATAGTTGGAGTACTATCAGAAATGGGTTTGGTTATCGAGAAAATATGTAATGATTAGCAGATTGATCTATTCCATTGTTTATTATTTACAGATTTAAAATAGTACGAAAAATCCACGCCCTACTCTCCAGGTCCAACAACTGGTCCGATTTCCATAATTTTTGTCTTATAAAAATTTATATCCTGAAATTTTATACAGCCCTCAACTTTGTACAATAAATTTTGTACTCAATTTTTGTCAATTTGCGAATGTACAATAAATGCTACTTTATTGTACATTCTCTAAAGGGGAAAACATAGTTCCAAACCACACCATTGTATCGATTTCAATTATTTTTTTTATGTGAGAGCTTTTGGATTACATACACGCTGTCAAAGCCAGTCTGTTTCCCTCCCCACATCTACCAAAATAAAATTCGAGTGATTTCACAAAATAAAACATTGAAAAGGCCTAAAACATTAACTGTAGAAAACTGGTTTTAAAATAATAAAAATATACATATAAATTTAAAAATTGTTTGTAATAAAATAAGGGAAGGAAGATTTCTTGATGGATTCGAAATAATTAGCTATAAATTTGACAATGTTATTGTGCTGTTAGTTAGTTAAATAATTGAAAAAAATTCAAGTTATTAACGTCTACAGAAATATGCTAATAAATAAATAAAATAATCGAAATGCAAGATTCTGAAATATGCACGATATTTTATACTACTTTGAGTATGCACCAAATGCCCCTTGTAAAATCCAAATAAAAAAAAAAGGAGATACATAACAAGATAAAAATCTTAAAGAGTTTTTTTGATATTATTGATATTAGACTATTATTAGATAATCGGTCCCGTAAAAAGTAAAATACAGTCAAGCATCTGACGAAGAGTCTTCTTCTGGGAAAATCAAATTAATCCCAGATGAACCTACACGTAAAACACGGCATCCGAAAGAGCATCCTCCTTCATATTCGCATCACAGCCAAGAAGCAAATTGCCTCCTGAGTTTTTCTCTTTGCCCACCATTCCTCTGCTAATGGACACCATCTGTAGGTCAAGGGTCAACTTCCAATTTCCTTACTCACCCCCTCCTCTCCCTTGTCTGATTGGCTAGATTCAGAAAATGACGGGAAGGGGATCGAAGTTGGTCATTAGAGAGAGGGAGCACTAATATACCTTGGAAGGGGTGGCCGGCAGATGAAATGAAGGTCTGTGTCACTGATTTGGTAATTTGTCGCTTCACTAAGAATGGGATAGGTGAGAATGTAACCAACACCAGCCAAACTCGTTTGTGTCTAGATAGTTATCTCTCAAACCAATTACAGCTTTTTTTTTCTTTTGCGATTTTATACAACGAAAGCCAAGGTAGTGGATACAAATAATTTAATATTTATTTGTTTTCAGTAAAAAAGAGGGAGAGGGTTCAACGGAAATGGCCAATATTGAGCAGAAATGCTTGTTGTGCATTTTGTTTCATTTAAGTTTACTTGTTTCATAAAGTAACTAAATTGAACTTTATGACTTCTTGACTGATTACATCAACAATGAACAAATTTGTAACATTCTTTATCACAAGCGGGGCAAAACACAAGCTTTCTAAACAAAGTAATTATAAGATTGCTTGAATTGATTTTTTTTTCATTTCTTTTTATTTCAATAATTTTAAGATGCCTCAGGCTTTATTAACCCTTCAACTGCTCATCCCGCGATTTCCAATGGTTAGCAATCAGACCATTTTCTGCTGGATCCCACTTTTTTCTCAATTTAGAGTGTTTATTTTAACGATTGCAGATTTTTATTATATCATATTTCTATAGTGTATCAGTTCACTTTGAAGTATTTGAACTTATTTGCAAACATCGCATCTAAAAAGTAACTTTAAAGAATTTCGCATCCAGAGGGTTAATTCTAGATTCAGAACTAATCAAATCTTTAAAAAAAAAAGAGTACTTGAAAAAGACTAATACAAAAATTAAAAATAAAATCAATTATAACTATCAAGAAAATTGAACTTCTTAAAGCGTAATAAAAATAATAAATAAATAAAAACTATCAAAACCAAACGATGTGTTATTGATTGTCCAGCCTTCATTTGTTTAAATTTTAAGAAACATATGCATGCAATATAAGAACTAAACAATAAACTTTAAATTGATTTTTCTAATTTATTCAGACAAAAAGAAAGGCAAACCGTAATGTCTTTCTCACATTAAAAATAATAGCAGATGTTTTTCCTTTTTGTCAAATGTAAAACAACAATTTTAATTACTAAAAATGTTACAGTTTTAAGAAAACTGCAATTTTTAATTCCAATGTATTATATTCATCAAAAGAAATTTCGGTGGTTAATAAATGCACTTAGCAAACATCTTGAAACACGCACTACAATAAAAAATCTTCCAGATTTTTTTTTGTAAGCGTAGATGAAATTCTGCGAAATAGTATTAATATGTACCAAATATATTCATATCAATCAATCAATTTTCTTTCCAGCGTATTTTTACGCTGTTGTTTCCCTAGATTATTAAGCTGTTAAATGAATAATTTGGAAAACATTAATTTAATTTCCTCTTATTATTTAATGGAATGAAAAGTATGAATATAATTGAATCAGTGTAGTGTAAATTAAAAAGTGTTTAGATTACGAAATAAAAGTTGAAGTGGAAATCTTACAACTTACTTACTTACGGAGTTAATGATTGGTAAAAACACAAGATTAAATTTCTTGATGGATGAATTTGAACTCCATCATAACATTTAGAAACATTGTTGCAGATAATGTATCAAATTTAATAAAAAAATATTAATAAAACTATCGGGGAAATTGTACAAAAGCGGAAGTGGTGTCATTAGAAAGATAATTTTTAAGACTTAGATAATAAAAAGGTTATTATAGAAAGATAATTGTTATAGAAAATATGAACAATTTCTGTAGGCGACGATTTGGTCACAATTAAATTCTCTGATTGAAGCCTATTTCTAGATTTCTTTCACATTTTCTTTCCACCAAATGAACAAACTTTTTGCTGAAACAGAGAACTCCTTTCAGAACATCTCTAATAATACTTTGCAACTATTATTTTAAGCACTGAATTGAATGCACCTATAAAAACGTTCAATGAAGCAATGTAAAATTCGTAAAATGGTCTATTTACATTTGATTGTTGCTTTTCGATAATAAGTAATAAGAACGATTATTCCACATACGTTAGCGCTCTATATGTAGATAGATTGGTATTTATTATGTTTGTCAAAATACTCTACAATCATTGAGTAGTTTGAATCCTCCTAGATAATGAAAGGGGATTAATGCATTGTAACCTATGCTATTATAAAAACTAAGGGGACATACATCAATATAGAGGCAGAATGTGTGTGTGAAAGAGAGAGAATGAGGGCATATGTGTGAGAAACAGAGAATGAATGCATATTTGAGGCAGAGAGAGAGAGAATGTGTGTGTGTGTGTGTGTGTGTGTGTGTGTGTGTGTGTGTGTGTGTAAGAGAGAGAGATAATGAGTATATATATATGTGTGTGAGAGAGAGAGAGAAAGGGAGAGAGAACAGTATGCGTGTGTCACAGAATCAATATAGATGTACTGGTAAGAAAGAAAGAGAATGAGTGTGTAAGTGTGTGAGAGAGAATGAGTATATATATATGTGAGTAAGAGAGATAGAATAAGTGTCGATGTGTTTGAGAGAGAATGAGTATATATATGTGTGTGTAAGAGAGTGAGAGAATGAGTGTGTATGTGTGTGTGAAGGAGAATGAGTATAAGTGTGTGTGTAAACAGAGAAAATGCCGGCTTTCTGGTACAGAGGTAGCGCGTCTTCCTCATGTGCTGGGAGTCTCGGGTTCGAGTCCCGGTTGGTGCATGGTTGTTCTTCTGCGTGCAATCTGTGAGATGAGTGGCTGTGCCCCCTGTAAAAAGGGGCTGTGCAAGCAAGTGTGGCGAGTGTGTAGCTAAGTTGTACTCTTGGCGCTACTTCAAAAACAAGAGACGCTCCTTTCGGCTTAAATCTCCCGCTGTATCAGCAGGGAGCTTGTCCATAGGCAAGTGAAATAGGTAACAACAACAACAGACAGAGAGAATGAGTGTGTATGTTGTGTGTGAGAGAGAGAACGAGTGCATATATGTTTGTGTGTGAGAGAGAGAGAGAATGAGTGCATGTGTGTGTGTGTGTGAGAGAGAGAGAGAGAGAGAATGAGTGCATATATATGTGTGTAAGAGAGAAATAGAGAAAATGAGTGTATATATATGTATGTAAGCGTGTTCTTTAGATGTGTGTTCTTAAGATAACAGCAGAGTACCACGGCAAGATTTTCTTAAAACATCAGGAGATAAAATGTTAGTTGCAAATTAGCATATAACTTATGCGACAAAAAAAAACATGATTAAGTAATGATTAATCAACCGATGAAACTGATTGTCACACGTGCCTTTCGGTGAATAAGTTCCATCTTTTTGCATTGGCACGCAGCAACAACAGCTCAACCTATGAATGCTGCACTTTGTCGCCGGTTGCAGCCATAAATCAAGACGAAAGTGTTGGATCGCAGGAATGCACACCGTCAACAGTCACCAACTTCGACACAACGGGGTTTTTGTCTTCCGGCGAGTATGAGGTGAAACGGGAAAAAAAGAAGAGAAATGTCTAACCTCTAGTGGCCCTAGTGGACACCTGAGAATGGGGTTTTATGGTGAGAGAGAGACCTCAACGATGAATGGAGCCCTTTGTGGCGCAAGTCTCATGCCAGAGATCACGTAAGCATATTTTCGTTTCTCCTCCCAGCGGTAAAGGAGGCAGCTGCGACATTTGGTGATGCATTTTGTTTAATCTGATGTCGCGTTTTTCAGACCTGCGTCCTTCGGGGACAGCGTTTAGTTTCAATCGTCGACACTGTAACGATGCCATAAAAAAGGAAGAGTGGGCAGGGAGAGGCTCCGAAATTGAGATAGGGTTACGGGCTTGGTTCGGTTACATTTTTGCCAGAGCTGTGAGGGAACACACTTGTTGAGGTTTGCTGTCTCCGAAAGGAGGCGTGGAACACACCAAACAAAATCTGTTGCATTTTTTTAAATTTATGAGATGGCAAAATATCATAACAAAAAAAGAATTCAAATCATAATAGTTTTACGAAGGTTTTATAAAAGAAACACATTTTTACTCCATGAATCATAAATGAATTTATATATTCAGTGACTGGAACTTCTCAAATGAAAATGTTAATCCAATAAATAATGAGTTATTGTGCGCCAATAAAAGCTTTTATATAGAATTTCAAAGCGTGAAAAGGAAAGACGATTCTTATAAATGAGGTAATTGTTGGAGTTTATTCTTTAAAACCAGATGTTTCACAGACTAAACATTTTTGGTATCTTTAATTTTAATTTTAAAAAGAGAGTCATATCTCCAACCCGTCCGAAGATACACGGATAAAGAATACCGAATGACTAGACTCCGCAACAGCAGCACCGGCGGGAACTGCGGTTGAGTCTCAAAGGCCATCACCGGCAAAGGTATAACCCTTTCCTAAGGAAGCACGTGCCGCCATCGATGGGAGAAGCCAGGTCCCCTCACCTAATTGTGTAACCTCCAGGGTGGAGGGATCCAACTACCATGCAGAAAGCAACTCATCCTCTTTTCCAGGTGCCCCCCACCCCAGGCAAAAAATTAAAAAAACACACACACTTTAAAAAATGAATTCAAATCTTAAAAACTTTATGTATATGTTACAGAAGGCATAAATTTTTATTTGTTACATCAATGCAATGTATATATTCAGTTCAATGTATATATGAGATATAGTTACGTAAAAGAAATAATCAATCCAGATACTATTTATTTTTCAAGCCAGCGTCGGGGTAGCGCGTCTTCCTTGGGCGTTCAGGGGTTCGAATCCCGGTTTGGTCATGATTGTTTTTCTGTGTTCTATCTGTAAGGTGTATGAATGCCCCCCCCCCTGTAAAAAGGGGCTGTGCAAACGAAACTGATGAGTGAGTAGCATAAGTCGTGCTCTTGGCCCTAATTGGCGCTACTACAAAACAAGAGACGCTAATTAGGTTTAAATCACTGACTACCTCAGCGAGCCTGCCCATGACAAGAAAACGCAATATTTGTTTATTACACGTCTATTTAAAGAAAATTTCAAATAAGAAGAAGGTGTAAATTTTCTTTATATTAAGTCTTATTTTTCATCACTTTTTTTAGAACCATGTTTGAATTAGTAGCAATCTCACATTACAAACTCTAGAAACCACTGATTATCGGCATGCGAGTGTGCAACAACACATTAAATTAAGCATTCTTCCGTGGATGTAATAAATAAAATTTGGAGTGAAAGCGCTGGAAACCGCTTTCTATGTCTTTTTAATGTGGTTCAAAATTACGAAATCCTCCCCCAAATAGTTTTTGCTCATTAATTTTTTAAATAACAAAAAAAAAAATCTCTTTTACCAAATTTCTTGAAACAAGTACAAAATTTACAACATTAAATTTAATATATTTTTCCGCTGGAAAGCATGATTGTATACAAATATCAAAGGTGGGATTACAAATCACAAAAGTATCCCAGCATTCACCCTAGTTTTACTCATAAAATACCCTTCTTTTATTCTCTGCTAATTCAATCGCAGATTTTTTTTCTACATTTCTTCCGAATCTGAAGCATAGAAATAACCAGCGGGAATGGTCTCCTCAAAACTTTCTTATATAATCTCTAATAAAATGTTAAACCAGAGAGTGCTTTGTATTGCACTGGTGTACAATAGCTACAAAATATGAACTTTTGGCGTGATGTTAGCATTTTTACCGAATCTATGGTGTGATCCTTGGCGATATTTTAGCGATTAATCCTTGGCATGCTGTTAAATGCATTCGAAAATCTGTATTTCGAAAATCTGTTTTTTCCAACCAACTGAATCAAAACTCTTGGCATAAAACTACAATTGTATCACAAAACCACATACCAAACTAGATGAACGTAAATCATTACGTTTTTGAATTATGTTTACATGCTTCTGAAAGTATAAAACGACAGATGATCAATTTCTGGTTGGATTTCACTCAAAATTTAATCGTCTAAACAACAGATGCTAAAATAAGGTACCGAATTTTATCTATCTAGCTCTTTTAGTTTTGTAATTATCCTTTTAACTTATATCCGAAAAGCCGGACAGACATATTTCCTCAGAACAGATTTTACTTAACATTTGAAAGCAATCTACAAACTTAATGTCCGTATCCCAATTCTGTATCTCAGTTTCATTAGTTTAGCTGAAATCGTTTTTGATTTATCTTTGTTACAAAGAGGGAAATATTTTTCAAAATTGTGTTTTTCGAACTCAGGAGGTCTAAAACGTGGAGATTCGTCCGAATCCCGAGTTTGAATTATTTTGACGATATATTTCGATTACAAAAAAGCAAAAATGCGTTAAACTCCTTACGGATTTAAATATTATATGTAAATATATAAATGAGCGATGAAATTTATATACGAATAAAAGTGAGGAAGCTGTCTCACTTTACTTAAAAACTAACTGATCTTGATTTCACGTTCAGAATTGAAATAGTATAATTAGTACACAACGTTTCAAAGAAGTACTAAGAGTGACTGAAACAAAAATATTTAAATATGTCGAAAAGAATCCCAAAATTTTCGGAAAATATTAGTTGCAAAAGATTTTTTTTTTAAAAAATCGATGAATAGAGATATTAATTCAGGATAATATACATTGAAAATCCTTAAATATTTGATTTCAAGGAACAAAATAATGAAGACAATTTTAAGCTGATATGCAACAGGAAACCTTTATTAATTGACTAAAAGGTATAATATTATTAACAGAATTATACACCTTTTTAAAAATGTTTCTTGTGTTCCTTTTCATTCACAAATACTGTTATTTACTTAAAAGTAAAGAAAATACGGGGAAATATTTCATGAAATTTTACCAAACATTAATTTAAGCTGATATCTGGCAGAAGCATTTTACTAGTTAACTCCAAAGAATAAAAGAATTAACGAAATTATTCACTTTTTTTAAATATATTTCTTTTATCCTTCGTCGTTCCTAAATACTGTTACAGAATTATAAGTAGAGAAAATATACGGAAATATTCCAGGAAATCTAACTGAAAATTATCTTTAAATCTAAGCACCAGCAATATGAATTTTTCAGAAGACTTAGCATTCTAACAATAAGTATTATTTCCCAACTTGTTTCGTTTCTTTTTTTTCTTCCAAGAAAGTTTAAGCGCGCGAAAATGTTTTTCCACCCCCAATATACCTCGTAAAGACGTACACGATCAAAGCACAGAGCTAACCAATATCTCAACAAGAAAGTTGTGAAGCATTCAGCTCATAACATGCAGCTAACGGATCCCTACCACCCTTCTTACCATCCCCTCCACCAAAGATTCGATGAACCCAGCATAATAACATAGCGTCCTCTTTCAGACGATTTAAAATACCATCAGAGGCTGTTCCGTCAAAGAGGACGAAATGCACAATCAACCTTCCCCCTCATCTTGAGCACAATTCCTACCTTGAGCAAGCACGGCACACAAAGTTTTAAGGCTTTAAGCCCTTTCCAAGCGAATATCTCATCGTGCATCAATTTAACGATGTCACCTTTAATTAAGTCTGCTCGCGGCTTCGCGTGGAATGCACTTTCGAAACCACCATTGGCTTTTCCATATCTTATTTAATACCCGCCTTTCCCGGCCCAAACATGTCGAATCATATTCGGGAATGACAGGCTAAGAATTTTCTCGGGGAGGGGGGACTTTATTATGAGAAGGGGAAGAGCCGAAGCAATCCCTGTGTGTGGGTTTTACTGGCATTAAGTGAATTCCCAAATCGTTTAGGTAAGGGCTGTAGAAGGGAATGTAATCAGGGAATTTTTTTTTCTTTCCGTCCACCCCTATCCCAATTTTGGTAGAATTGAAGCACAGAATTTTTGCATGGGAAGCTTCAAGTTGAAATGAATTCAGAGCGAGGCTAATCCCGAATTGCACATACATGCAAAGGTTAATTGACTGCACATTTGTAACAAAAAATAATGTTAATGAAAATTTCAGTTTTCGAAATTGAAATAATGATATCTGTCATTGGAAGAATCCACCAAAGACCTTTACAAAAATAAAAATCTAAAACTCGGCACAAAGAGAAAACTTGCCAATGCACATACAGAAAAACGTACAGCAGGTCATATATAAATACTGGAGGTGTTCAACCAATCAGCGTAACGCAATGCACTTATATACAATAGATGTTTCAGGAGGCTAATACATCGATTCTGGCTGTTACAATGACAGGTTAAATTTAATTAATTTTCAATGTAGACAAATCGTAGGTGCACGAGAGATGGTCACACATTCCTGAAACAGCGATGAGACTTGGATTTTCTCACACGACCATTTCAAGGGTGTACACATAATATTAAATTTCAGGTAAAATTTCAAATCTCCGACAGCGATGCGGTTTTAAAAAGACTTTGACAAAATGGGTTCATCGATGGCTTAAAAGAATTTATCTACGGGATCAAAACTTTCTTAAATTGCTGAGTATTTTAATGGAGGTCGATCAAAAAGTGTCACCGTACGCACTGGGCAACTTACCCTAAATGATATGGACTTTTACAGCAACAGACCATTTCGTGTACCTATGTTGACTCAGCGGCACAAGCTCTGCGACTTGCCTGAGCTCGCCAACACCGGTATTGGACTCTTCGTGATTGAAAAAACGTTGTCTAGTTTGACGGGTCACGTTTTAAATTGTTTCCTTGAACGGGTGTAAAGAAAATCCCATGAATCCATGGATCCCTCATGCCTATTAGGAACTATTCAACCTGATGGAGGCTCTGTAACGGTATGGGCGTGTGCATTTGGCTTGAAGTAGAACCGTTAATACGTCTAAACTCGAACATGAGAGCTCAGTGATATTTAACATAATTTCTGACTACCTGCATCCATTCATGTCATATGTGCAGCCTGACGGACGTGGACAATTCCAACAGGATAATGGGCCACCCCACATGGCTACAGTAGCTACCAAATGACTGGAGTACTCTTCTGAGTTTCGTTTTCTCTCTTGGCCACCTAATTTCCCTGATATGAACATTATCGAGCATATCTGGGATGTTTTGCAACGTGCTGTCCTTAGGAAGTCTCCGCCATCTCCTACTCCATGACTTTGTGGACTACCCTGCAGGAATCATGGTGTGAATTGTTTACAGAATAACTTCACAAATTAGTTGAATCCATGCAACGCCCTTTTGTTGCACTTCTGCTCATAGGGTCTCTACACGATATTCTTAATTGGCGTGCGAGTTTTCGGCATTTCAGTGAATATTCATTCAGATATTATTTCAAAGGTCCTTTCCATACGATCATTTCTTTAAAATGTTTATTTGAAAAGCTTTGAATGCGATCATTAAAAATTTATATCATTATTATTATTTTAAAAGTACTCCTAAGAAAATGTCAATAAGATTACAGTAGAAATCATATTTTCACTCAGTCAGAAAATTAAATTTTACCAAGCATTGCCCATGAAAGCCAATGTGAGAATGTAAGGCATTTTAAATAAAAAAAATCAAAAAAAAATCATACGTCTTTTAACTCTCTACATACAAATAATATAAATGTTTTCTGAAATTCAAGTAAATCTAATATTAAAAAATACTTCTTTTCAAAAAGAATTTTAATCAGGTAAAAATCTATTCAATTATTTTTATCTAATTTTTTTTCACTATCAATAATTCATTAACACGAAATCATACTCATAAGTTAATGATCTGAGGCGACTTAGGGAAACGTTGTGGCAATGCAATGACCGTGCCATTATTTTACTGAATTGCAGCAATTGTAAATCTTTTATAAAATAAATGAATTTTGATTGTGCAGCAGCACTATAAATATTTACAATTGCTGCTGTTCGTTCATTTATAATTTTATTTCACCTTCTTTTATTCTTCGTTTTAATCTTCGAAAAAACCCCCGAATAGTTTTCAAAAATAGACCTGAACTCAGTTTGATGGATTGGTAAAAAAAAACCCTTTTCACAATTCATTATTACTCTGCTTAATTACTCAAATTTAAAATGAAATAAACAGCCACTAGCCTTCATATTCTGGTGATTCTTAAAATTACCTTACCTCCGTAATATAACTAAAGCTTATAAATGCAAATCATTTGGTTGAGCATAGCATATCCAACGGATGCTCAGTTTCACATTATGTCTTTGCAAATACTTATAAAGTTGAACATTGATTCGCAGCTTAGACATACTGCTTTAAACCCTGAAAATTATATAAGGACATCTGACGTGCATAAATTTTCCATAACCATACATAAAAAAAATCTAATGAATTTAATTTCGGAAATCTCAAGATATGATAACAAAGATAACTTTTCTTATTAAATTATACAAAGCGCCATCTATCGGATTCCGAAAAATAACAATGCTGTGAGTTATTAAAATGGAACATCGATGAAATTCTTGAATAATCTGCACATTCTGGAATGGTTGAATATTATTGAATCTGTAATCAGCGGAGGTGCTTAATGAATTCCAAAATCGGTGGCTTTTTTAGATATTTATTTTTCAAATTCCATTCGTTGCCCGCCACGCAAGTCGCCATTATAAGTGGTGGCTGTTGGCAAACACTATGTAAAGAATAGGTGGAAGTGCCATCTGTGCACAATCCGAAACAAATATATTAACTTCAAAATCATGGGCCCGGGATAGTTTCGTTAATAGAGCTTTGAATTCGTATACCTTAGGTTGCGACTTCGTACCTCGCCAGCCGAAGATGTGCGGTGGCTGGCACTCGTTAAATCTGTTGTGGTCACAAAGTCCGCCATGTCGAGAGTAATACCATGGGCGTACTGGGTCAGAGGTGATTGTTCCAGATCTAAATTACGATCTATGAATGAAAGAATGAAAATGCACGAATGAAGTCCGCCCCATAAAAAGGGTTGTGAAGTATGTGTGTAGCTTATTCGTACTCTTGGCCTTAGTTGGCGTTGCTGTTAAATGAGAAGCGCTCAATCAGTTTAAATCGCTGACAGTCAGCGGGCTTAAAAAAGTGCCATAAACAACAACAACAACTTCAAAATCATTGTTGGGAGATTAAAATATTAATATGAAGATTTATTTTTCAACAATAATAGCTCACTCGATTCATTTCTGACAAATACCCCTTTGGTCTGGAATCCATAGAATATTGCTATAATTCGTCTAATGCTAAAATAAGTCATTCAGCTCATTTTAGCGCATACAGACACTTATTCAAAAGTATAGTGAAACATTTTACACAGCAATGTTATTTCCCACGGTGAGATCTTTTTAAATGAATGGCTGTTTTGAATGAAACAAAATAAAAATATAATATATCTCCTTTTTTTGTAACTTTTTAACTTGATGATTAATTAGATAAGTAGCAAATCATTAATTAAGCTAAGTGAAAAAATTAAAATATTAAATTTTAAAAAATGGCGCGGAAATGAAATGTGATAAATAAAAAGTTCACCATAATAGGGAGAGAGGAAGGGGAGAACAGATTGCCCATTTTTCCCCCTCGAAAACAGATGATTTCTTTTATTAAATCCTTTTGAGGTTACCGCCTAACTAATTCTAATGTATGCGTTGATGAATGAATGGTAGTCATAGAGCATCAAAACGATATGAATTCGTATTACTTAAGGCAGTAAGTTAAAAAAAATTGCATGGCACTTGGCTGTAACAAAACTTCCGGCAAGATGATTGTTCGGAAACAACTAAAGACTGTCTCTTTTCTTTTCTTGCATCCACTTCCTCTTCATTTTTCGATTCTGACTGAGCTATCAACAACTGTTTCGCTTAAGAACAATAAGAAATATCCAACTGGACCTTTATAAAAATGCGAAGATTCAACAAATGAAAATGCCCAATAGGGGTGGTAAGAACATATCAAAAAGATTTTGAAGTGTCAAGCACTGAAAGAGTACAATGGCTTTTGAAATTAGGAAAGAACCATAAACGCTAATGCATAATAGTCTTCGATTTACTCTTCCTATATTTTATGCAATCTGGAATGAAAAACGCAATGCTATGTAGTTGGAGGTTATATAACATTTTTATCAATATTTTTTTATTTGTTATCACAGTAGAAACAGGCAAGAATTTGTTTCAATTTAGAACACCATACTATCAATGAAATATAATGTTTCTTTTTTTACGTATTAATATATCATTAGCAATTGAAGAAAGATGAATTTTTTTTTAATCCTAATTTTAATACATTTTAACAAACTTAGTAAACTTTTTTCTCCATTACTTAAACACACGCAAACATGTCAGGAAAATCAACTATTATATAATTACCCGTTACTCAATAGAAACATCTTTTTTCTTAAAAGAGAAAACTAAAGGAAAACTAAAGCGAATAACAGCAAATTGCCAATACAATATAATGGTTATCGCGTATTAATATGCCATTCGCCATTGAGAAGGAAATTTTCTAAGGCCACAATTTTAGTACATTTATCAAACTTAGGATGCCTTTCTTCCTATTACTTAAACACACGGAAACTGCATGTTAGGACAATCAACACTTCATTGCAAAACTACCCGTTAGTCAATGGAAACATCCCTTTTTACAAGAGGCCACAACCACAGCATGGCAGGAGACATACGAAACTCTTTGGGGGTAGCACCAGAAAACGAAAGTGAAAGCGCAAATCATCCCCATCTGTGGTCTCACCTCCTGAGAATCGCACAGGGGGGTGTTCACCTGGGACCCGACTCGGCTATTATGGAAAAGGGGAGAGGGAAGCGACGGGAGCTGTATTGGAGAATTGAATAAGTGAAGGACCTTTTGTATCGCTTGTAAAAAGAAGGAACACGGTGAGCAATGGAGAACCGTTAGGGCATGTCGTGGTGCCACCTGGCACGTGCCACTGTGTCGCGGCGTGCAGTGCCGTCTTTGTCCGCGGCTACCTTTCTATGCCTCCCTCCCCATATTTCCAGCATCACAATAGATATTGGATTCGAAAGAAAACGCGTGCTAGCTTCCCCTAAAAGGTTGTGTCTTCCCCTCTCTGTCAGGGACAACCTATGCGAGCTATTGAAAGGCTTTAAGTTAGGTGGGAAAAGTTGGATGAGGGGGGACAGACTGGAAAAAAAATTCAAATTGATATTAAACGAATAATAATAACAGGGAAAGATGGATGGCGGAGTAACAAAGGCCAGAGCAGTCGAAAGAGAAAAAAAACTGAAATATTTTTTATTAGGATTTTCATTTTAAGAGAAGATGGTGCGCGGAGGTATTAACTGTTGAAAGCTTACCTTTACCAATAAATAATGCCGTTCACTTCTGCGCTTATAAAAAAGGGGAATACGTTTTCCCAATAAAGTGCATTCCAGGTGTTTCCAGAACGATAATGTCACAGGAGAGAAAGGAGTTAGAAGGTACTTCGGTGATTTTTCCCCCCCCTCCTCAAAAAGAGGCCGCTCGAAGCGGTATTTTTCTTTTATTATTGTTGCAATATTTTGGAGGATAACAATGCATGGAATGTCTAGTCTTTATTTATTACTGGAAAAATTCTTATGAAACCCTCTCGAATAGTAGTAAAAGAAAAATGGAAAGGTAGGACGTTTTTGAAGATGCAACAGCCTAAAAGTATGTTCCAATAAAGATTCGAACATACTTTTTCAGAAATTGGAACCTCAAATCCTCCAAAGGTTTGGATAACCTAACAATTTTATTTTATATTTAAAATTAATTTAGTGCAGAAGTAAAATCAGAATTATTATTTGGACTAGCTTATGAATTAACTTAATAAATTTTTCGAAAACAAATTTTTTACATTTTTTTTATCCTTATAAGTAAACACATATCCCTTCTCACAAGATTTTGTATTATGGTAGTATGCATTTAGAATGTGCATTCATGAAAATATTAAGACTCAATAGCCAGCCTATTTCAAGAAAATAGCTCAGAAAAATTCAAGATAGCTTCCATACAAATAATATACTGTAGTGAACGACCCGGGTCCCGTGTATGCTATGCCAGAACAAACACCGGGCCCGGGTTTGATCCTGGGTTAGTATTTTTCTTTTGTTTTCTTTCTAAATAATTTCAAAAAAATGTAAAATTTTTAATTAATATATTTTCTATTTGTTAATCAAAAATAAATATTCATTATCCCAATTTTTGGGTTATAATTTTATTTTTAGAAAGAAAAATAATTATAAATATGAATACACTTTTTAAATATTAAAAAAAAACTTAAATTACTTTTATAATCAGTTTTTAAAAAAGTTTTTTTTATCTGTTTGAGATAATGATAGAAGCATTTGAACATGTAATAAAAAATTTAAAAAATGTTTTTAGGTAAATAAAAGAAATAACATGTTTACTTAAAGAAGAAAAATAATCACTTAATTAATGCAAAAAAAAAAACCGAAGTAAAAATCTAAACATGATTTAAATCAAGAAGCTCAGTTATTGATGTTATGAAAAAGAAAAGCTATTTTCGAAACCAGTTTGAATAGTAGAACGACAATCTCAAAACAAGAAAATAAATAAACATTTCAGGAAAAGAAAATCGACCGGGTCCAATGCCTAGAAGCAAAAGACAGCTTTTGAGTATGTCAAGATTTGCTATATGTTGCCAAAAAATATATTCTTTCTCTTAGATTCTCCCTAAATCAGGTGACTCATATTTGGCACATTTGTTTCGGTAAGAAGCATACGACTAGCTCCCTTTATTTATATATCAGCTGTATAGTAATCAGCTGTACACTATACCTAATTACAATGATGTAAGAATATCCTTATTCATAGCATTTATATATAACAAAAATGCATTTGGATACTAAGAATACACTTTAATCAAAAAGAGTGTATATGTGGTGATTATGGCTTGTGTTTTATGCGAAACCCTACTTTTGTAGATAGAAAAAAATATTGCACTTATAAAACTGAACGAAACAGAAGACACACCACCAATGCATTAAATGAATCACTTCAAAGTAAAAGTCTTCTAATTTTTTATAAACCGATATTTTAAGCTGAAAAAATTCAAGGGACAAACCACAAAATAGTCCAAAACAACATGCAAATGAATTCCATGTCTTGATATTTATATTGCACAAACGATACAACGAAAATGCAAATGTCTCCGCAAACAGAAAGGAACAACTATTATTTATCTAACATGTTAGGGTGAAAAATGATGTCACGTTCAAAAACTCTCGAATTTATGTATAGTAAGATTACATTCATAAATAAAGAATAGTTTGTTTATTTATTTATTTTTCGCGCCTTGGTACAAAGCAGGGAAAATAGCCGGATCTATCTTTCGGCTAACTGCGACGCCACGGCGTCGATGAATATGGTTTATGAGGTCAACGTTTGCGCATTAATAACTCAATTGATGCCGTTCTCTTGTTCAGCTCCCAACCTGAGGAACAAGACGCCGGCCAGAGAATTGAAAATAATCGCCACACAGTAAACGAACCATAGTGAATTGAAAAAAAATCAAATGTTATATCTCCCTGCGATGATGTGCCTTCACAAAATTGTTCATACAATTCTTGTTTCCGAATATCGAATCAAATATCTTTGTTATTTCTTTCTCTTTCACTTTTTTGTGGGGAGGGGAGTTAAGAAAAAATTTATAAAAAACACAGCAAGTAAACGTAGAATGGAATTGACATTGTTAGGTAATACGAAAAAAAAAATGAATGATCTTAGATAAAAAACATTCCAAATTTTTAAATGATAAAAATTTTACCTTTCAAACTAGCCATCAAAAATTAAATAAATAAATAACTAAGACTAAAATGAAATCTGCTATGTATATTTCAATGTATCATGTCAGAGCATAATTTCTTGAACGACCAAGCACAACGTGCTCGGGCAATTATGTTTTTATTCATTTTAATTGTTTCAATGAATAAGTCACTTTAGAATTGCAAACGATAAAAAAAACTTTGTCTCGCATTTATTTCATAAAAAACATCACATTTCCTATTTATTTAATTTCATATAATCACGTGCTCAAAATGGCATTTTTCTAGATTTTATTCCTTGTAGTCATAACTTATTTTTTTAAATCAGAGATTTTGTAAAGGCCATGCAAACACGTTATTAAAAGCTAATTTTTTGAGATGATCGTGCAGATAATAAAATTTTTATTTTTTGCCTATGGATTTTTTTGACGCCAAAAATCTCATTCCAAAGCAACATCAAGTTCTGACATGATAAAAATCAAATGGTTAATCTTCTTATGATTATGTGTCTTCATACGGCTGCTCATATAATTCGTGTTTTCGAATAACGAATTAGTATTTGTCAAAAAATTACAAGTGAAAGCGTAATAACTTTGACACTGTTTAGGCCAAAAAGAAAAGAAGAATAACACATAATCTTAGTTAAAAGCACTCCAAATTTTTAAATGACAACCATCTTATTTCTTTCAAATTAGAATAATTAAAAAATTAGATTTATAATCGTTTTATGATGATGCGCATTCATACAACTGTTCATACAGTTAATGTTTCCGAATATCGAGCCATCGATATTCTTTATATTTTTATACGAGCCATCGATATATCGCCTTTGGTATTTCTTTCTTTTTCCAAAATTCAAGAGAAAATGTGTCGGAAACACTGCTAGTGACATCGGAATAAATTTGACACTGTTAGACAATAAGGAAAAGATGAATGATACATAATCTAAGCTAAAAGCACTCCAAGCTTTTAAATAACAATAATTTTTTTTCAAAGTAGTGTCATCAAAAAGTCTTAAAATCATTAAACTTCCTCTAATTTAAATATGGGTTCGCTTTTACGACCTTCTGTTTGCTTATCTTTGATTTAATCATGTCAGCCAAATCTGATGAGTCATATTTTCCCAACCGAAGAAATTATTATTTTTAATCTATCTTTCAGTACAAATTTAGATCCTTATGTTTAGTTAGCTCTGATTTTAAAGTGTCGAAATCAAAAGGCGATCAGGAAAACCCAGTTTTTGAGGATCGGCGCTGAGGCATTTATTATGTGATATCTCCCGAAAATGGAAAAGCGTAAGTTATAAATGACTATTGATGACATCTCTGAGTCATGAGCTTTCATAAGAAATAAAAACTGATCAAATCAAGCCAGCGGTTAAAGCAGATGGGCATTTTTGGTCCTTTTTATTACTAATTTAAATATATTGACAAATGAAATTGGCAAAATCGATTCAGTTGTTCACCTTAAGAATCTGTTATAGTTTCATTTTCGATATTTCTTGTTCGATATGTCTTGGATAGTTGATGGATATACGGTTGATGTATCCTCATCTAGGAGTCATAAGCTTTTTTATAATGGCGGGAGTTTGAGAACCACTGTCGTCGTCCCCCCCACCTCCAAGACAATATACAATGAAATTGTGTTTCTCTATTTCCCTTGAAAATAAAGAATGGGCAGACAATTTTTGATGATATAAGTCGTAAACTTTCAGACGCAATGGCAATTAAATATATATATATATATATATATATATATATATATATAAAGATCACATATCATGTTTCATTCATAGAAACCATTGCGTTACTGAGCTATCATGTTTACAATTATGAGAATGTACACACTGAGAGAAGGATTAACAATTAGAGGATTACAGATTAACAATTTATAAGCTAAAACTTCACATTTCCCCCTTTACATGTTCATTTGTACTCAGACTGGCAAATAGATAAAATCCTCAAAATCGGATTTCGTTCAAAATTTTTTAGAAGTTTATAAATGTGGCGTAAAGACTACAAATCAAATTTCATGCATCCAGCTTAAAACATTTTTGAGTTATCGTATACCTAAACAGATAAATAAACATAATGCCAAAAATGTATTTTCCGAACTCAGGGAAGGGTGGTAACGTGGGAATTCATCAAAATAATGTGAGTTGTAAGAACATGGGACGTGGTAAAGATCTTAATCTTGCAACGATAATGAATTTCAAAAGAATTTATCAGCTAAAAAGTAGACGCAAATGACAACCTTACCATCAAAGATATTGAACCTAAACACACCAAGCTCCCAAATAATTCTAAAAGACTCGGGATTTTTCAATGTGGTTAATTCTTCAGGTTTTCTATGTGATTCTATGTGGTTAGTAACAGCTTTACTACACTAATTTGACTCTGTACCAAATTTTGGTTATAATTCATTATGATAACTGACTATATTATCTATTTTGTCTACCCTCTTAAGCAAATTATAATTTCTTCAACAACTTACATTAAGAAATGTTCTTAAAATAATCCAGTTACTAAGTAATTTCATTGGAATGTTTTTACGTCAACTATTTTTTTGTGTCTGGAGATGAAGAACTTAAGAGTTCAAATACTCCTTGAACCAGTTATCAAATCGGCGAATTCACATCAAAATATTTAGATCAAATTTTTTCACAATTACAACATCTTCTTTTAGCATATTTCGTGTATAAAAAAGTAAAATAAATAAATAAAAATGAGGGAACATTACTTTATTTGCATTACTTTAAATCTTCGCACTTTTAAAAATGTTCTATGTTTCATTATTTTATTGCAGTTTGACATTTTTTTTAATTGACCAAGGCCCTTTTTCCCTTTCCTAGCCAACGTCCCAGACTGAAGCTATAAAAATCAGCATTAAAATTAAGCCACATACAAACAATTCCATGAACTAAAACGCTATGGCGAAAACAGCTAATAGTGCTTAATAGAAAACATCATCAAAACCAAAAGGGCGATGTCGCATTATGATGAAACCTTTAAGGGAAATTATTTTAACGGAAAGGTATGTTTCGCAACGAAGATGAAACAAAATGTTGCCAGGAATTTAAGTACTTTGTATCTCTAGCCCGTCGCCATGCGTAGGAGGAACTTGATTATTCTTTTAAACTCAATGAGGTGCAGCGAATTGTTCTATAAATCAAGCTGTTTCAAGGACAAGGTGTTTAAAAGTAGTTAGTTGAAGTGAAATGAAGAATAACTGCCTCAATGCATACGTGCAGTTGAAGGTGTGAAACACACACACACACATATTTTATATATATATATATA
>JAOUZG010053171.1:196491-246801 GCA_026289955.1 Argiope argentata | reverse complement strand
TGAAATAAAGTAAAACCGCAAATCAAGTCGAGTCTATTTTATTTATCGATCGAGATTGAGATAGCTACAACAGTATTATACAGATATTTGTTTAACTTTTAATTAACTTTTAATCTATTAATTAAATTTTAATAAACTTTTAATCAAGTCGAGTATATTTTATTTATCGATCGAGATTGAGACAGCTACAAAAGTATTATACAGATATTTGTTAAACTTTTAATTAAAATGAAAGCACTGTTGTCAACAATTACAACGCAGTGTGTATGCGTGAATTTTCGACGCCAATTGGGGCAACATAAATGAGTGAATTTCTATGCCAGTTGGGGTAACGTAATACAGATTAGAAATTTTTAATTTCCTTTATTCTGTTTTATTTTAATTCAAAAGTACTTCAGAAGAATCCGAAAAATCGATTTACTAACAATGTTTAATTTTAGATGCGTCAAACACTAAGAAAATAAACAGAATCATTTGAAATAATCGGTCAAATACATGTTAAACCTAACCTCATTAGCGTGGGGGGGGGGACAAACTGAAGTCTCACTGATTTGGCGGTTTAGAAATGCAAATTTTTGTCGGGAAAGTAAGAAATGTGCCATTTTTACTATTTTCCTCACAATTTGCTGTTTTTTTTCCTTTCTTTCTCTCTATTAGAACCTCCTTCGTGTCTTAATGAAAATATTTTTAATAAATTAGCCGAATGGGTCGAGCCGTTCTCGAGTTTTGCGCTAAGGCAACACATTTGGCGAATCACTATTATTTATATAGATATGCGTGTGTGAGTGTTACGGTAAAAGTAATAAACTGGTGACGATATATAATAACTGATAATTATGCATAATCACCACTAAATTTGGTAAATGTGATAATTTTTTGAAAATTTATCATATTAACCGGTTTGTTGCATAAAGGTGATAAATATCAAGACTGATTGAGCCAGTAAAATAGAGTGCACTTTTTTTAAAAAATAGTTGTTACCCAGAAAGATATTTTTTCGTTGGACACTATGGCGACTATGAATTACAAAAATTTATGGTTTACAATTGAAAAGTCAGTAAATGGTTATTTTAAATCACATACATTTATTTAGCCTGAACGAAATTTGAATAAGGGACTAGTAGTCGTTGTAAAAATACAAAACTTCAATTTGTATGAACTTGTATAAAATAGTTGCACATAAAAAAACAAAATGCAGTTTTATATTTAAAAAAAACTAAGCTCATATTCTAGAGGAAAAAATGAATGAAATTTGAATAAGCGACTGTTATGCGTTGTAAAAATACAAAAATACAATTAACATGAACTTGTACAAAACAGTTGCACATAAAAAAAAAAGCCCATATTCTAGAGAAAAAACAACAACAATAAAACTTGATTATGACGTGCTGATAGAAGTTAAGCAGTTGCGCTAACTGTACGAATTTTCGTAAAGTCAAGGGATTTTTATCGCATTTACCATTACGAGTTGGGAATTATGCAAACAAATCGGTTAATATGATAAATTTTGTTTTAAAAAGTTGTTTTTTAAGCTGGTTTAAAAAAAAATCTACTAAAGGGTCAACACACATATTATTGTTTACATGCAAAAGTTGGTTGAGAATAATTTTCAACTATCATATTAAACTATCATATCAATATCTCAACTATCATTATATTAAACCATTAGTTTTTATTAATTATTATGAATGTTTCTAAGACTTAAATATTTTCTTCTCATGTATCATAATATTCAATAATTTCCGAATATACAAATTTTTTTTTCCAGATTTGCATGATTATAATTGCTCAAAATGAAAGACAGCAAATAATCCTGATAATAATTTGCAATAAATAAAAGATATTTTTACTGAAAAATAATGAGAAAAAACTTTGGACTCTTGGAAATAGGGAATAAAATGCAATGTGATTTAAATACAGAAATTTCTGATCAGTTCAAATATACTCTCCTTAGATCAAATCATTACTATGGTTATAGATCAAAACGAGTATTCCCAATTAAATATATTCTAATGTACGTTAAAAAAATAACCCTAGCAAATACTTAACTTGCACCTAAAATCTGTTTCGTACATATGTATAATTAAATAATTCCGAATAATATATGCGCAATTCAAAATGGTACATTACATATTTAAAAAAAAAAACGAGCACATTGTAAACGACTTTTCTTGGAAACTTCCGCAATAACCGTAGATTTCCCAAATTTTACATACAGAAGATATATTTGAAGTTCAATGAATGTATTATAAAACTACAAGTACCTATATTAATTGTTATCAATGCAGATTAATATAATCGATGCTGTTGTTGTTACTAATGGTACCTGCTATATTTTAAGCCGAATGAGCGTCTCTTGCCTTTGAAGTAGCATTAACTATGGCCAAGAGTATGATTTAGTTACACATTCATCGCATTCACTCGCACAGCCCCTTTTCAGGGGGGGGGGGGCGTTCACATACCTCACAGATAGAACACAGAAGAACAGCCATGCCCTAACCGGGAGTCGAATCTGGGAAGCCCAGGTCAGGAGGAAGGCGCGCTACCTCTGTTCCAGGAAGCCGGCAGATAAAACAGAATAATTGACGAAAAGGAAATACATTTATTTATAAGATATTAAAAAAAAGACTACGGAAAGAAAAATATAGATTGTAACATGTACAGTTACATATTTTAAACAAAATCCCTACGTGAATGTAATAAAATCGGATGCTTCGCTATTTTAATTCTTTTTTTTTACAAACTACTCCCCCACCCCTCATCATTCCACTCAAGGTGATTCGAATAATTGACAATCCAGATTATAAGAATTCGGATAACTTGAATTGTTCTATACATTTAAAACATAGTGTATATCGTTTTAAAATGATATTTTGAATAATGTACTAAAAAATGTGACTAAATTCAGAAAATATTATTTTCAACTATTACTTTTGTCCACTAACTATCTACTCTGAAGTCTTTTCAAGGAATCCATTGAAAAGATAATGAAAAGAAAAGAAAAGAAAGAAAAACAGGGGTAAAAAATGAGAGAAAAAAAATGCATATTTTGGGCCATAATAAGACATGGCAGGGTAGCTTTTAATGTCTCAAAAAAACGGAAGACGGAAAAAAAGTATATTTTCCTTCCATTTGAGTATGACAAAAATGGCCAAAAAACTATATCTATTCAATCTCCTCTGAATTATTTCTGATGAGTTCTTTCACCCTAAACCTTATTTCCGCTTGCAAGACGAAGCGCAGTGGTTGGCTGGCTGGTTAGGAGTGCAATGCAAGGTGGTTTCTTGCCACTCCTACGACCCACAGAACAAGAAAGAGAGGGGGAGGGAAAAAAAGAAAGGAAAACAAGAAATCGTTTGTCTTTCCTTACCGACACCCATCTGGTTTGGATCACAGTTACCGGCAAGGCAAGAAAAATGACATAAATGCAGGGTGGTTAGTTAGGTGTGGGGGTGTGCAAGGAAGAAATGTCTCCAAGATATCGTCTTACCGCTCCAAAATGATGCACTACGTTTTTTAGTATGCCTAAGTACCAGGAGGGTACGAAAACGGGGATGAGTTGAGAAGTTGAGCTCCTACATGACCACTTTTAGGTGACGACGGAGCATGTGATGAAACCGTGCTTTTAATCCCGTCTGAGTCACAGGACATAATATTTGACAGAGGAGGAGGTTTTTTTAACCTCTCGGAAACTCTTCCAAGATTCGACCTCAAGGTTATCACCCAGAATCATCAATTACAGACCCCCTCTGAGAAGACAAGAAATAATAAAAAAATAATAATAATGATAATGCAAAAAACAGGTAAACTGTTTATATGATCGGTTTATATCAAAGATTTGGGAATCATTTGATTCCATAAACAGAGGTGTCTCGTTCTCACGATCCTCTTCAGGGAGTTCTGGGAATATAGATTATTTAGCTAGAACAAGGTTGGCTCGAAAAATACAAAATTTATCCAAATCTTAACTTTCCTCGATGACAAAGGTTTGGATGTGGCCAAAGTACATCATTACTTTATTCTTTCAGGAATAAAGACGGGGAGTAAATTATACGCAAAGTATTTTAAAATAATGACAAAGAAGGCGATAAAATTATTTTATTTACATATTTTGTTAAAACTGTTTACGTTATTAGATTTGTATTTTTATCAATCTGTTCATTTACTTGTTTTTTTTTTTAATTTAATGATTCAGAATTTTTGTAGTTTACAAAATAAAAAGCAATATAAGACCAAACGGGACACACCTCGAACTGTGTCATCTAGATTATAACAAAAGGGATTTTTTTACAGTTCAAATTGGACAATACATAAGATATTTTTAAAGATGAATGAGAACTTAATATTAAATAGCATCTGTATTACTTATTTAATGAATTGCATCTTAATAGAACTTGAAAATTAGTTTAAAAAGTAAAACTCAGCCTATCTAAAAAATATAAATTTTGATCTAACGGCACATTTCATTTAAAAAATACAGATATGTTCAGAAATACATTAAAATATACATTCCACTCTCACATAAGAGTTTCATTTAAAAATAAATCATTACTTTAAAAAATTTCTGTCCCTTCTACATTTTCTTCGACACATACATAGTTATTGTTTCAATCTTACAACTCAAAGAGTAAATGCAAATTTTTAATAAATTACTTATTTTTGTCAAAAGTATAAATTGCGTTTTAAGAATGTAATATTTGTCATAAGTAAAATAATCATGGAAATTTTTTTATACTGCCTAATTTTAAAATATAAAAATAATTTTTTAAAAAACTTAAAAGAATTATGCTTTTAGCATGCATTTGAAACAATAGTTAGAAGACGATAGTAACTACCAACTAAATATTCACAAATAATAAATCTACTTATTCAACTTCTATACTATAATTCTGTGTTTCGGTCAATTATGAATTGCGAATATTCTCCCTTTGATTTCCCCTTATATTTCTTTATAAAATCATCATAATTTGTGGTAAGATATTGTTTTTGCTTTATGTCACCAAACCTGAGCAATTCCATTAACAAAAAATATTCTGAAAGTATCGCAAATTGCTATTTCTGCTGACAATTATTGTTTTCAGTTGGTAATTAGAAAAAGATTTTTTTAGGCCACCTTAAAAGCTAAAAGAAAAAAAAGTAAAAGAAATTGATCCATTAATGCCAGTTGCTTTTTTTTTCTGATTTCTCATTATTTTTAAAATTGAATTTTAATGCAGTGAGAATTCAAGTGACTTCAAAGTCAAGAGATGAATACAATAATATGTTATCAAACATTAAACTGCATATTATTGTACGCTGAAATATTAGGGCCTTTTACATGTTTCCAAAGCGAGGAATAATTTTATAATCATTTTGACATAATGCGACATGACAGAACGAATTTTCTATAAGTAAATAAATGCAGACAATATTTTCTTCGGAAATGAGTAACAACATATATGTTAAAAAAATATTCGCACATATGATTTTTTTAAAAAGTTTTGTAACAACTGCGCCAACTGGTGAAAAGTAAAACCAATCTTTTACCATACAGCGATAAAAATGAAAGGAAGAGAGAGAACATGGGCGGTATTTGCTATTGGTAGTTACATCGTATCGTGATAATGTTTTTCTATTGAGTATATAGTTTGGATTATTTCATTTATTCATACATTAAGTTATACTTTCGTTTATTAATATTAGTATTTTGTTATATGTGTCAGTAAGTATTTTCCATTAGTGTTCTATGTGCCAGCCCAAAATTTTTTTTAAAAAAACGCTAACTGTTTGTACAACTGCCTAATGTTTATCTTCTATAACCTAAGACAGTATATACATAGTAAATGGAATCCAACAAGTTGATGGAAACTTTAAATGATTCCTATTCTTTCCCTTTGAAAGTTTTGTAATCAGGAAAACAAAAATCAAAATAAAAAGTGAGATAAATATATAGTATAATATATATTTCATATTCTGTATATATTTAAAAAAATGCTAAGTCAATGCTAAGAGAGAGAGAGAGAGAGAGATTCTTTTTTTGGTCTATGGGTAGGGAAATCGCATTTTAGCAATTCAAAATAGTTTTATGAACTATTGTTTTAATAAAGCTGTATATTAAATTCGATTACAAATAGACAGACAGTTTATTGATACTAAGTTTAAAAAATCATTCATGGAGTATTAATACATCCTAAAAGTATAATATTTATATATGAATTCATATGAGAGAAAATCCAAATTAATTGTTTCGAAAAAATCCGGCAATAAATATTCTCAAAAAATTAAGCAGCGAAATGGATTAAATAATTATCTTACATTCGCCTTAATTTTATAAATCGTTTGAATTCAATAAACATAAATGTAAATAATAAGTCTTCTTTTGATATTTTTTATTCTAATTTATAGCCTAAGCTCTATCAAATGTAAAATTATTGTCCATTTATGATAACTTTTATTATTATAATAAACTTTTCTATACATCACGTGACTAAACTATATTATAAAGGAAATAATAAGAACTAAAATTATTTAGATTTATTTGATTAACAAATTCAATTAGTAAATTTCTTTCAGCACTTTTTGCTAGTAAACTTTCCCGCATACATAATATCTAGAAAGTACAGTAATCGCAAAAAAAAAAAAAAAAAAAAAAAAAAATCACACTCGAAATTGTGACGAAACTGCATGTTTTAGACGTCCATGAATTCGTACTACACATTTTTGAAAAATATCCCTCTGTCTGTCTTGAGCCAGGATAACATAAAAATGGTTGGAGTTACATAGTCGGAATTTAGTATACGTTCTTCACATTAAATTTGCTCAGTTCTAACAAAATTGGAGTAAAATCTGTTAAGAGGAAGTAATCTGCCTGGCTGATCGAATATAAGTTAGCACGATAACTGCCAAGTGAAGAGACACAGATATATAAAATTAAATACACTGATTTAACATCTATTCTATAGATAACTGTCGTATTTAGATCCAAATCCAAGAATAGGTTGATTGTTTTTTTGGTTTATACTTTCACAATTGTGAAAACGCGATAAATTAAAAATGGAATGAGAAAAAAATATAAAAATTCAAGCGAGATTTTGTAATTACAGTTAAAACTCTGTGCTAAATTTTTGTTTCAATCTGTTGGGAAAAAAACTTATAAAATACAAATTTGATTTTTCGTATGTTACTGACCATTTATCTGGGATTAATCGTTAAAAAATTCGCCAAGGTTCACATGATAGATTCAACAAAATCGCCAAATTCATGTCAAAAGTTAATATTTCGTAACTATTGTATGCCAAAGTCACGCAAAACGTTTTTTCAGAGTATGTGCGATAGTTTTGGGGAGCCCACTCCTGTCAGTTAAAACTATCATTACATAAAAAGAGAATGCCCTCATCGAAAAAGTTCTGAAAGCGGTCTCTTTGACCAGAGAGTGACAAAATGCCCGAATGCTACGCTACTAAAAAGAGCCAAGAACGGACAAGCCTTATCGACCACAACAATCTGTTGGAGACAGGATATCCTTTTGCCGCCCAATTTATACCTCATTGGACATTTCAGCCAAGAAAACAAAAAGTGAATGGCCGAGATACAACAGGATACGTCTAAAAATATATCACGAAAAGCAACAAGGCAGAATGTGGCGCTAAGGTAGAAGGGAATAAAGATTATTTTTTTAAAAAAAGTTTTCTATTTTTTAGTTTTTTTAGATGAAACTCAGTTTAAAGAAAAACAATAGAATTATTTTTATTTTATTTCAATAAATATTTAATGCCAAAATAACAAAATATTTGAAAGAAAAAAATTATTTGATCTTTCAAGTTTTATAACTAAACCAATGAAAACTAAATGATGAAATAGATATTAATTTCACATTTTTTTCTTGTGAATGTGGTATTTATTTCATCGACATATTACAGTTTAGGATTTTTTTTAAAAATACTAAACATTATGTTTGAATGCTTCGGATATGATTTAGATTCACATGTCATCATCAAACTAGTCATTTATATTTCTTAATAATTATAATATTTTCTTTAGAGAACAGAGGTGGAGGAATAATTTGTTGATAGCTAAAAAATCATTGGAACGCAATGAAACGATGTAGATAGGTAAAAAGATGAATCTATTTCTTTACTAATAATAAAAGTGAATGCATGCATGTGTGTATGTGTGAGAGAGAGTATGTATGCATGTTTGTACTCAGGTTGTCACACTACAGGATTTATAACTACAAATTTGGCACATATATAACTTGGAAGGCGCGAAAGTGCATTTCGAAACCATCTTTTGAAATTTTAATTAATTGAAAATTAAGAGAAATTTTTATATTTTTCCGTAATAGCATCCAAAAATATTATAGAACAAAATTAGTTCTACTACCGTTGGAAAATATAAAAAATACATCTATTTAATGATACTAATTTAAAAATCGTAAAACTTTTCTTCATTTTTGACAATTAAAAAATTGATTTTTAACAGTCAAATACATTGTTGATCAGAAATTTAAACCATTTTCATCGTTTCATCATATATTTAACAGTGAGATTTTCTTTCATTATTAAATGATAAGGAAACAGTATGCTGTTTAATATCAGCATCATTTATAAAATAAATAAAATTGAATTTCATTGCTGGGAACTTTTGGTGAAAGAGATAAACTTTATATTTAAACTTTTAATGCCGCTTATGATGTAATAAAACTAGTCTCCATTAGAAAAGTCCATAAGCACAATAACCAGAAAATATCTAAGACAATCAAAATGACATGGTTTTAAACCTTTGACCATTTGACAAAATCGTGATCATGTAATTATATGGAAGTAATGGAACCAATGTGGTGGAATGAAGATCATTGTGATCCGTGCATTGGAAGTAAGAGGACTCATGTTTTCGGGAGCATTTCTGTAATACTAACATTTCACACAAATAACGAAAACAAGACTTTTTTGTGCGCACACCTTAGCAGTACAGCATTTCATCTGATTATAATTACAATCGCAATGCATTATGGGATACGTATCTAATCAGGCATCGTCACCTATTATCCAAAAGAGAAGATAGAGTAATGCAACTGCTACAAAATTAAATATAACGGCAAATCAGCTGGCTGACGAAGGACATTAAATTAGTATATATATATATATAAAAACTATAGCATTAAATTAAAATGTCAAAGGAAAAAAAGCAATAAAATATGTCCAGAAGTGAAAAACAGGGGAGGGGGAGAGAGGAGAAAGGAATATATGTATATAGAATTTAATCATTACAATAGGAAAAATATAATATAAAGTTCAAAATACCGATTCCGTTTTTATTTCGGGCAGATTTAATATCCTTATTTCTAACTAAAATTAGATGGTACATTTCCTTAAACTTCAATGCCGTTCTAAGAGAAAACAAACTGTTAAATAAATTACTTTAATCACAAATTATCCTACATCTGCCCCAATTCTCTCGTCACTACCTTTTAAAATTGAATTTCAATTCCCGAATGCAATCTCATTTCCCCAGTCACCACTCTCTCACTGCGAAGACAGGATCCGTTGTTCTATTTATACTGCGAATGTAAACAAGCGAACGGTATGTCTGACAAAGCCGTGTCACTACAGCACCTGGATTTGTATACAGCAGCGAAAAGACCCATTCCGCAGATCATTCCCAACAGCTGGCTCTCATCTGCGCAAATATTAAACAGACCTGGGTGGGAAATGTCCTCTCTGCGAAAGAAGACAGGCAGCCCTTCACATTCTGTTTACGCAGGTTAAAGGAAACCGTTCACCTTTGTGTGGTAGAACAGTCCCTTGTTGTCTGAGATGCTCTTTTAATTGCCGGTCTGCTCTTTACAAGTTAACCTTGATTGGAAGCAATTTCATAGTTTACGATTATTTCTTCTTCTTGTGCGATTTCTTGCTATTAAATACTTGAACAATGAATTTTACAGTTGTTGATTAGAAAAATCAAAAGCACTCTTACTAGGAGCGAAGAATGTCAAAAAAATTTTTAATATGGTCCCGTATAAGTCGCATCAAATGGTATTAAAAGATACTTATCATTAAAAATGACAAGATAATCCGAGTATTTTCATAAATAAATATTAGAAGTTAAAGTTTTTAAATTCAGAAATTAATAAGTGAAGTTTAGTGAAAAAATGGTTTAATGCCCCAGATCAATATAAAAATATTATTAAAATAAATATTAATTAAAAAAACTGCGATCAAATATCAAAAAGTTAAGATCGCAAAGACTTCATGGTAAAACTCTGGTAGCAGAGTTCCAGTTCCAAAATTCAGATCCACTAAAAACTCTTCATATCTGAGAATTTGACGCATATTAACTTCGACAAACATGCACCCAAACCACTTGCCACTTGTTGGTTAAGTGTGATGGTTTGGAGAGAGAGTAACAATCTCATCATCTGACTGCGGTTCAAAATAATCAGATCCGTCTCAAAAAGCCTTAGCACTGCTTCTAAAATATATTTTAATACGACACATTAAGCTCCAGAAGTTCACGCTTATCCTTGTTCTTGTTAGAGATCCTGAACTGATGTCCTAATAAAGTGTATTTTCGACATTACTTCCGAATATTTTAAACTCAAGCTCACATCCAAAAATCCGTTTCTTCCGCACGGAAAAAAAGAAGAAGAAAGCATATAAAAAAGCAGGGTGAGTTGTTTGATAAAATTTTATCGCCCTATTCTCTAATAATAATAAATAGAGAGCGAGTTTGAACCTTAGTAATAAGGAAAACAAGGTAGAAAAAGTTACCAGAAGTGTATAAAAAGCAGTTTAATCAATAAATGTTTCTAAAATCAGATTCCTCAAATCCTGATGTCAAATTAATCAAAACTATCTATTGATGAAAAAGATGTTAAAATATGCAATGCCAAGATAAATATTCTTTTTGGTGTACAAAAACCACTTGGCTTTAAACTAAGACCACTATCTAACTCTTCACAGAAATCGATGCCCAGAAAATAATTCGGCAATATTAAAACTTAAAAAAAAAAATCTTTAGTGCAAACTAATTCCGATTCAATTCAAAGTCTATTCAAAAATCCAATAAATATTTCCAATATAAAAATGATCAGAATAATTTTATTCAGAATCTCAGACTTGATTTTTTATTACATGTAACCAAATCAGTTATGCGTTCACATCTTAAAATGTTTTCCTTATGTAACTGTGGCATAATTTATTCGTCTAATAAAAGACAAATAGTAATCCCAAAAAAGATGTTTTAAATAATGGAAGATTTAAGGATTAATAAAAAAATAGACTAATTCAATAATTACAAATTTCACAAACAGAAGAAGCATTTTCAAGCATTTTTAAGATAAATTATTTTATATGTTCTAGCTAAGAGACATGTTTGTTTAATAGCAACCAATCTTTACCATCTTATATAAGCCCAAGCTATGCAAATTCTGGAGTAGGTTCAAAAAAGCCATAAAGCACCACTCCAATTCCCATCAATCATTTTGCATTTTTACGACAACACCGTCGCTAAAAGGCCAACGCATATGAAACAAGGTAAATAATAATTTTGCTGAGATGTTAAAAAAACCCAAGCTTTTTACTTTGCTTACAATGACAAGACCTCTTTCCACCAGAACCCGAATCTTAACTTTATATTTTCCCCCTCGACGCTAGCCGAGTGCAGGGTCCTATAAATAGGCTTTCCATTAAGATAGGCATCGACGCAAGGGTAGTCTTGTTAGAAGAAGCGTCTCATGACAGGGTTGACGGTTTACTGTTACCGAGATACAACAAGGGAGAGTCTGTTCAGTATTTAGGAACTAATCCATTTTCTACCATTTCAAGCGGGAGAATCTTGGGTATTTTCTTTCCTCCTCCGTTTGGCTATGCAATCAATGCAAGGCACTGAGAGACAAGCATTTTTTAATCATTAATCTCGATTTGAGATAGAATAGGTGTGGGAACAATGGATAGATGCCTCGTTGTGAGATATTTTTAGGTGGACTTAATTTCTGACGGAATAGCGACGAGCAGCTAAGTAGCACAGTCTTTAAGGTTTGATTTACAGCAGGATTTTTCCCAAACACATTTTTTTAAACTCTCATTAACTTTTTTCGTAACGAAAAACAAATAAATAAATAAAATAAAATCGGAATTATTTTAGTAAGAACACAATCACAAATGCATAAGTTGAAATATAAAACAGGACACTCAAAGCATAATTTAATAAAAAATGAAAATAAGTTAAAATGCAACTAAATCTACTTAACACAAGCGGTTTCGTTAATTTTCTTCAAGAAAAATATTGCCGTATTTTATGAGAATATTTTACTTTCTTTTATAAGGCTTATAATCGTAAATATTATCTTTTTATTTCTTATTTTTTTAGTTTTGGAGGGATATATATAGTATACATATTTCCACCAAAGGAGTTAATTTTGACCATTCGATTAAATATCGTTGAGAATACATACATTTATATTAAAATATGTAACGGCCTGATGCGAATACTCATAGATATAAGTATAAATATAGAAATAAGTATGTGTTAATAAAATGAGTATATATAAGAAGAAAGAAGCCGAAAGTCAATCAGATAGAAGCTCCTACAGATTATTCATTAGATGTGCGAGTCAATGTTTTGGTAGAAGAATAGATGGTCACGAAGACCTAGATTACAAAATATATGCTTTTTTAGCAAATAAACACAGAACTGCCTTTTCATCACGTCATACTTCAACACATATATTGAAAATATAAAAGTTTATCTACTTTAACTTCGTTATAGATATCCTGATTTATATTTTTTCTAATTAAATATCAAAAAGGGTAATTTTGACACCTTTGAAAGAAATAAGTATATGTGACAACTCATAATAAGACTAATGTTAATTATTGATACTCCAAATCCACGATGATTTCCTGAATCTTTTTAATTAGCTGCTAAAGAAGAATTAACAGAATCGTATTCTGCCTTTATTACACAACGTGATGTGACATTGGAATGTGAAGCCTTCAACAAATTTCAAACAATTCAGAAGGTTAAATCAGCTGAAAAAAAATACATATATATTTCTACATCTCGCCATGATATCATCTAAATTATTCATAGTCCATATATCAATCAAATCATTGTAACATTGTTTGGTACAAAATTCAAAAAAACGCCATTAGGAGTTTTCGGATTCAGGTTGAGGTCCAAAAATTAAGAAACCTTGGATTAGAGACTTAGTAAGGATAAAAAAAGCCATCATTTTAATATTAAATAAAGCTAATCCAATCTAATTATGATAGTGTTTGTAATAACTGATCTGCACCACAGAGAAATCGCATTTTTCTGTTAGAATTTAATATGGATTTTATATATTTACAGGTGATTCTATCTAAAATATTTACAACTGATTAACTTCCAGGTTATCAATTATGACTTGGAGTTCCCCTTGGAACTCCTACAAAACACACACGCTCACTCTCCGTTCTGCTCTCTCACACTACTTGGGCCTCAACCACTTCGCAACCGTTCTTTTGCTCTTCACTTCATATCACTCTTTTCTTCACTTTTTAGGCGGCCGGAACAGTCTCATGGTGGCTGATGACATGACAGTTTTGTCATACTATTGAGTTTTATATCTTACCAGCCATCCAATATTGATATTGCCACATAAAAACATATTCTTTTTGAGCAAACTTTAATATAATATTTAAAAATTTACAAAATTCAATAATTGTTTAATAATTTAATAATAATAATTAAATAATTTAATAATTGTTTATAAAAATAGCTCAATAAATAATGCCCAATGAACTTTGATAGCAATATTTAGTCCAAAAGTTTTTTATCATGATATTTTTTATGGCTTTTTAGAGAAATTCCCAACGGATTATGAAGACCTCCAAACATTACTTTGAGCTATTCCGGTAACTATTTCCGAATCACCACTTACACATCCATGCCCAACTGGAATATCATCCAATCCGAATTTTCTTCAGTTCACCAAACACTTCTGAATTGTATGACGAAAGTTTCGAACAGTAAAGAACTGATTGAGGATATCCCAATTGGATTGATCTAAGTTTAAGAGAAAAATATCACAGAAAAGAATAATGCTAGTGGTTCTTCAGGTCGTTTCTACTTAATTGACCACCCCAATGAACAATTTTCCATCATTTATTTTTCTCTGCTTTTACCTATTCAATTCATACAACTGATATTTTTTCCCAAATTCGGTGGGAATATAAATTTAAATTTAAATTCTTTTCTTTTTTCTTATATCAGTCAATTATGCGTCTATCAAATTTCCTGTCAGAGGTGAAATATTTTGCGGGGTTCGCTGTACACATCATAATATCCTTTTTTTAATGATTAATCTAAGTTCCCATTTCAATTCCTTTTTAACATGTTATGTTGATTGATTAACTTTGTTGAATTGATTTACCCATTATCATTTTTGTCTGCCCACCATCAACTTTTGTACACAAAACAACGGAAGCAGACGTTATTGTTTTTAAACATGTATTACAAATTAAATAAATGGAATGAGATATATACAAACTAGACCAATTATACTGGATCAGTATTAATATTTTATCATTCATAGAATTTGCAATTTTTACAAAGTTATTTAATTAAGTTGTTATAGTATTTTATTAATTAAGTTATATTAATTGGCAGATAGGAAAATGAGACATTTTCTTAATTGACTTCCTTACGATCCCTTGTCAGTCCCTAGACGAGTGATTAATTGTTAATTGGCCATTCTCATTCTTACAAGAATTATTTCCTCAGATAAATAAGTTATTCTTTCATATTTCAATAGCATTGTCTGCCCTGTTGATATTTTGTGAACACTTTTGATTGGCTATGCATTAAGCAACTGTTCCGCAATATTAGATTCCCGAAACAATTTCCTGTAATCTCATCTAGCTTACAAAAATGATTCTTAAAATTATGCATACACACAAACCACGAATATAATTAAATCTACCTCTTTAAAATTGATTTAAAAAATATTATTCTATTCGTTTAAAATATTCATTGATAAAGCAAGGTGTGTAATTTTTCGTTTGTAAATGCATTTCTTTCATCTATTTATATATTTTAGCGTATAGTGGTATAAGCATGCATTCTTTAAGTCATTTTAAAATGAAGAATATTTATGAAGAACCATTAAATTATATATCTATTCACTTAATTGCATTTGACTTTTAACACTTTTGGTAACAAAAGTCTTAAAATTTAAAAATAAATTTCTGAGGTTACTCTATAATCGAAACGATTTTGTAAACATAGCTTTAATATCTCAAATTTTAACAGTTTATTTTTCATAAATTACTCCATTATTGCATTAAAAAAACTTTTATCGTTGGCAGACCAATTAAAATCAAACATCACTCAATAAATATAAAGTACATTATTTTCTAATATACAATGAAAATGGGTTTTCTACAGAGAGTAAATGAAAGAAAAATGATCTAGTAGTGAATAAATTGAATATGACTGTAGCACTGAAAAAAAATTAGAAAACACACATACACACAATTGGCATGTAGAGGTAACTCTAGGAGGTTACCTGAACCGTGTGATTGAACCTTACATATATTGCATTAAGCACGTTTCAGATTCTACCTTTTCATGAGGAGACAAAAAACACCTGCATGTAGAAAACTTTGAAGGTCATTTAGGACCGAGGAGGTTTTATTATTATTATTATTATTTTCCTTACTTATGTAAGTAGATGAGAAATACGAGAATAGAATGCAGCTGCAAAAGTAGCCAGCTCCATTTTTCACTAATACGTTTTCCCTTTATTTACTTTTTTTTCAAAGATTTTTACGTCATTTTGGCTTTTTTTCATACTTAGCTACTATAAATTGTTGGCTGAAGAACATTGCTGAATTAAAGCAATTTTTAAAATTTCAGTTTGCAAAATGAATACGAAAACAATAATAAACAAAGTATAAAATAAAATCTAAGATTACAAATAAACATTTTTTAGTTTTAGTTATAAGACTGTTCTCATTAAACTGAATGCTTTTAATCAGAATTAAATTGTGACTCACTTTGCATTAAATTACAAGTTCAAACTCGTTTTTGATTAAAGATAATTTTTTTCTGTATATGAGCAATAGAATACAGTTAATATGCGTAAGATATAATTTTTACAATACTAATTGCAAAATTAATTAACTATATTTATTTCAATAAAATTATAATTATTTATTTAATATGACAGCATTATTTTAGATCTCATTTCTAAGAGAAATGTTTACTATTGCAAGTCATGATTGCTTTTATTTTATATATTTCTTGTCTGTTATATCTTGTCGTTATATTTCAGCAATGTATATATGTATAAGCAAAACACGAACCAGTAGTTTAGAGTATCTATCAGACATTGCTTGATTCAGAATCTTTTAAGCCAAATACTTGAAAATCAAACGGAGTTCAACCTTTAAACTCCCCTACCCCCCCGTTTTTTTCAAAGCTGGCCAGAAATATGTCTGTGCTGTTTGAACCAGTTCTGGTCGTGTCTAATACCAATCACTTTGGGAAAACTGTACATGATATAAACATAAAAGCGAGCGAAATAAATTAAAAATTTTTTAGCTTATGTTAAAAAAAACACCTCAACACTGCAACGTTTCGACGTTTTTCATGTATTTCTTGCAATAATTTAATTTAAATAACTTTAAGATTGAATCAGGTCCTGATGGCAGAGGTTTTAGAACTGGAAAGTATTAGAGAACCGATTCCATAGAAATTCTGCTATGCATTCGGATTCAGTGCGCATGAAATTGGTTGGAGGTTTGGTGGTTCAAAACCCTCCCACTGATTTAGCGAGGAAAACGAGAGGGTGATGCTAGCTTAGATGTCGTTCTTACAAACTGTCTATGACTTGAATTTATAATATTTATTTCTAAATAATGGGAAGTTAATCTTGAAATAGACTAACATTGATGTATTAGAAATTCATCAATATTGCATGATGGGTTTAAATTTTCTGGAGGTTTTCCTATCTGTGTATCTCTCTACGCTAATGTACACTTTTCCCCTCACTTTATCTATGTTATATATTCAGAAGCCTAAATATCAACAGGTGTCAAAAACATTAAAAGCAATTGAAAAAGCAACATACGAAACGATTGGTTTCAATTGAATCGGATCCCAGAAAAAAATATCTTTCTAAGATGTCACTAAAAGTTAAGAGAGGCAAATAAGAGAATTTTGTAAATATAGTTAAAGATAAAATTTAGGTGCAGATGAACGGAGCAAAAAATGTGGAAATCAAAAATTAAGTGAGATGGAAAATTAGTATTTCTTATGTCATTAGTGATTTAAATAGAAATTATCAATCACTCATTCAGACATTTATATTTACATACACTTTGTACTGCTAAATCATACAGCAATTGCATTTCCTAAAAATTATGTATAACATTTCTAAAAGTAATATGATGATTCTGAAAAAAGAAAATAATAGAACAGTGATTTACTTATATTTCCATTAAAAACTATCTTTAGTTCCATTATTATTTAAAAAGAAAAACATTTTTACGATTGAGAATTTAAAAGACAAATAAAAGCAAACATCCAAACCAAAGTAGTCCTTGAAAAGATAATAATTGTACAAAATATGAAATCAATATTTATTATTCCGCCAAAATGTAGTCAGTTGTTTTCTATTTAACTCAAAAAAAGAAAGAAAGAAAAAGAGCAGTTTTATACCTGAAATAACACTACTTTAATATCGCAACAAACCAGATGGTGTCCGTATCAAGATATTTACAGAAAGTATGCAAATAACAATAATTATTCCACCTAAATGCTGTCAGCTATTTCCTTTTTAATTTAGAAAATACTGTCAAGCTCTGCCCCTTCAAATTATTTCCATCGAACTTCGAAAACGATCATTAAAAATGCTTAAGACGATGACAAGAAAGTACAACGGACGAGTTTTTAAAGACTCATTTTTCTTTAAGAAAAACTCGACTGGATAGAAGAGACGAAATAAATAAATAAAAAAACGAAACACAGAACAGTTTTAAAAAAAGAAAAAGAAGGAGAAGGAAAAAAACTTTATTAAAAAAAAAGTTGGAACAGGAGAGAAGTACCAGAAAAAAAGATTCTTTCCCCGTATTTTAAATTACGTAAATAATGCGAAAATGATGGAAGCCTGACACAGCGTTAACTGCCGATGGAGATTATGGCGCCGATTTCTCAGAATGAACCCGGGATTTCCCGCGCCAAGGCGAGGGACCCAATTAAAACGGGAAGATAGCGAAATGGCGTAAGGGGATTAACGCTTTAATCTGCTATTTAAATGTCGCCGTGAGACGCCGTCTCCACGGCAACCGCGTCCCCATTTAAACGCGCCTCGTAATAAACGGTACGGACACGGATATATTAAAACAATAATTTAACCGGAAAAGGAATTGGAAAAGTTTCGGTTCGAGATGAAGAGTTGAGATGTTTACATGCTCCTCCTCAAAAAGCAGCAGACGATATTCTCGTTAGCTGTTGCCAGCCAAATCGCAAAGGAAAATGTTCTGCGAGGAGATTTGGCGCTGGCAAGTTCTTAACGAGCGATAGCTGTTGATTGTTCCTGGCAAAGGAAAAGGCGCCCGCCTTTCATAAGATCAATCTTCGATGATCAATCAAGTTTAAAAGAACAGATTTTCCGTTAGTAGGGAAACGTTTGTTCCCAATTGGCTGAGAAGGAGGAGACCTATTAATTCTGGAAGAGGAGAATTTTACATTACGCGCGGACCTAATAACGGACATAGCAAATAAGAATCAACATTAGTCTGATTTCGTCGTCTTATTCCGCATATGTTATTCCCGCTTCCCTGTCTCTTTCTGATAAGGACTTAGCGGTAAAAAGCTGCGTTTGACAGTTGCTCAAATGAGGTACAATTTATTTCTCGCCATTTTCTTGCTTTCTTTTTTAAGAGCGCCCTCTACACGAGCCCAAAGAATGCGCTGAAACGGAGGTTGCAACAATCAGAAACTTGTGTCGCCAAAAGCAAAACTTTCAGATGACTCTTTCGACACAGGTGCATGGAGGGAACCTTATTAATATTGATTATTTATGGAGCTAATTAAGACTTGCAGTGTCTTTCCTATCAAAGGAAATTGGATCCGCAAGGAAGAAGAGGAACTCTGTTCAACACTCACACAAATGTTTCGTTATTTGATTTCTCCGTCTTGCGCCAAATCAAGGAACAGCTTATCGTTCCTGGGAAGCATGTGGGATAAATATCGAAAAATAATTTTTAACTTCAAAATCATACTATGTTAATATTGAATAATTATCCTTTTTATAACACAAAATTTAATTTTTCAGAAAATTTTCAAATACAAATAATCGGTTAACGTCTGGTATCTGCAGATATCGTATCAATAAACTAGACATATGATTATTATTACAATAAAATACATATTAAGTTTGCAGTATTTATATTTAAAGAACATAATAATACTAAATCTCATTTTTTAAACTTGAATTTGAGAGTACAGCCAAATAAAAAAAGGAAAATGCAAATTGTTCATAGACATTGTTAAATATCATGATTAAAGGTTTTTCTCAGAATATCTTAAATAATGAAAATAGGAATACCATCTAGCAGAATATACAATAAATTTTTTCACTATAGAAATAAAAAAAATAGACATTGCTAACTAAAAATTTTGTTGTTTTACATTTACTATACTCTTATTTTGTATTTGTAAAATCAATTATTCTGCAATGTATTTCCATTTAATTTTAAAAAAATATAATGAAATTGAGTGTCCATTTTCCTAAACAAATCTATCAAACTTTTTTCTAAACTAAAACAAATGTATCAAACTTTCACTCACACTTTTTACAAAATTCCAGACAACACTGAAAAGGAACATAAAAAAATTATGTACTCTAAAATTAAAACAAATTTTCCAGTGGATAATTTATATGCCACGCTACAAACTATGCCATATTTAGAAATATATCTCGAAGGCATAAATGGAGACAAACATTTGGCGATGAAGCTCAGCAGAGCCGATCTGACACAATTTATAGTGACTTTCTAGACACGTCTTTTTTACTTTCATCCTTCTTTTCTTCCTCAGTAGGTTACTCGTATTTGATTATTGTGTAAACTTACAGTATTTAACAATCCTTTTTCTTTCTATCTATTTACTTTACTTTTATTTCTCAGAGAAAGGTAGTTCATTCCTTGAGAATGGATTAATTCTATTGGTAAAATAGACGATAAGATTAAGAATTCTTTTTCCCATCAGAGTGTTGTCAAAGTTGCCTAAATCTGGCATGTTTGAGCAAAAGATTTCAAACACAACCTAAAATATTTAACCTTTTCTTTATAATTTCGTAGTTTCGTAGATCGTTTGTAATTTCGTAGATGATTTACATGAGACAACAAAGAGTTCCAATGGAAGCTCGATTTCAAAAATTTCATTAGCAGTGAATAATTTATGTGTAGCATTTTCAATCGTCCTTACGTTTCAGAGCGAAGTGATCAGATCACTCATTTTAAGAGTCCCCATCACAGTGATTCGATCTACATTTGACAAATCTAGATCGATGGCTCATCTGGCTTCATATTCCACATAACCACATTCAGTTTTCATTTGTTTCTTTAGCGACACTTGGGGCGCCAACTTCGCCAAAAAGCTGTCAACTCTTGCCAATGCTGGAGTCAGTCATCCTCCGAACCACCGTGTATCGTTTTGCTGCCCCATTCTCTTTCTACCCCCCGTTCGATATTTCCAATTCCGTTAATGCCATCACCAAAGAGATAAACAGTTGTAAGTCAGAACTTTCTCATTAAGATGGGACGTTGTCTTCCTTGGAAGGGAAAAGGGGGGCGTTTAAGAGAAAAGGGAAAAGTTTCAAGAAGAATGTTCTCGTTCTGTCTCTCTCTCAAAGTGAAACGTTCTAGTGTTACGCGTTCACAAATTATACTCACGGAGAATAACACGGGGCCATTAAATTTGCACTGATAAGAGGGTCCTAGTGTTGTTGGGCGTCGTTAATCAGAGACGGAAATAGATATTCACCTAATGTCGTTCGGTTATTTCCGAGAGTCGTCTGAGTGGCCCCCTACACCCTCCGACCCATTTGAAGGATGATTCGAATCTGGCAACGGGTACATACTACCCGAAATTCCTCCGGTTGCGGTCAGCTATTACAATCGATCACGTGATGACAATTAACCAATCAGGGGACCAAAGATGGGCGGGAGCGGGTAAACACTGGCAGAGGTATTTCGTCAGCGATATTTCAACGAGTTCTAATTCATTTGGGGGAACAAACAGGTCATAAGAGATAGGGAATAATTTCACCTAACGGGAAGACATCGATGCGTTTAACAATAGGACACCTATTACAGGCTGTTAAATATCCACTCAGTGATCGTAAATTTTACGTTAGCGGTGATGAGGGGTCCTAATGGCGGTGGAATTCGACATTTTAAATCCGTATCCTTTTCAAATCTGTAACAAATTCAGGTTGTGGTGTTGAGTGTTGCTGGTGTGGTTCTCGTTTAATTTAATTTGATTGAAACGAAAATGATAATTACTAGCCATTGGCCGCATATATATGAGGAGCAGTTCTAGCGCTCCAAGGAATCTTAAATGTGAAAGGGCGTATTGGATCTTTCTTGGAAGAATTATGCGAGTCTTTTGATAATACGCCATAAATATTTAATCACGCTAGAAGACGCCATAAAAAAACCCAGATTCGACAAATTTAGAAACATTTAAATAAAGGATTAAAGAATCTTTTTAAAAAAATTAGAGTGAATCCTACTTAAATTACATGAATTCTTATCAATAACTTTCTATTTTGCAGTCTCCCTTCTACAAGATTTGAATCTCATTAAAATTCTTTTTGTAATAAAAGGGAGAGGGTTGTCATAACAGCATTTCTTAGATGAATCCTTAATTTTGTAAATTACAATTAGATATTTCAAATCAAGTAATACCTTGATGATAATCACGCTAAATAATTAAATTATTCACATATATGATGTGATAACTTAAGGTAACAGCAAAAGTTAAAGCAGAATCCTTATTTCTGATTCATTTGTTTTTGGCATTTCAGATCTTTTCTATCAAAGAGACATATATAGTGTACTCCAAACCGAAATTATCAATAAAAAAGCATATTTTCTCAATCCCGAATCTTATAAATATCCCTAGTAACACACAAATAATGAGCAACATTGTACAACAAAGGCCAATATTTGTAATATAGTTTAATATTGTGGAATAATATCGCACAATATTGTGCATTAGGCTGCGATACCTGGGATACCACTTTACTATCAATTAAATAATATGATAGGCATTCCTTGGTTTGAGATTAGATTGGAGAATTAAGACACATTTGTTGTTTAGAGAAGGAGATAAAACGTTTATTTTAAACTACCCCGGCCGAAATGCCAGTCTTCGTTGGAATGCCTCTTATCTTTAACACATATATTTTGTCAAAAGAGTACACGGAATTGTTCAATGAAACACAAAATAATTATTTAATCATCAAAAGTATTTGCTAAGCCTTTCACAATGTGATAATTTAAATTTAGGAAATAGAAAGAAGCTAAGTAGAGTCATCAGTCAGGAATTCAGTGAATATAGTACTTGACCAATAACATCGTTCTTTTGGGCCAGGCGTATAGTTGGTGTTGGAGTTGTCTCTCCATAAATTTGTGCTTTCCAAGCTCCCGAATGAAATCTGAAAATACTCTTTAATGGCTATGAACGAATAATTTATAAAAGGAAAATTGAACACACTTTGTATTTGTACACAATTGTACCACATAAAAACACAAATCATTCAATATTTCATGGCCTAGTTTGAAAGCTTTCATCGTAATATTGTATTCAAATATTTATTCATGTAATATCAGAATACAAATCACTAATAACACAAACTATACGTATTTAGCTCTGCATTCTCAAAATATTTTTCGAAATTGCCGTTAGTAGCGCGTTTTAAAAGACAATCGCGATCCCATTAGTTTTACCAACTCTTCATTTGACCATCCATTGACATAATAAAATTACTATTTAAAATGAAATAAGTAGACTTTTCCCCGAATAATGTCAATTAGATTCGAATTAAATGTCCCCCGTTTTAAATGGTGGTTGAGTAAATAGGCCAACAGAGGAAGAGCACGGCCCACTTTTCTCAGTTAAATTAGCTTACAGAACAGGTAACTCTCTGAATTTTCAAACTCTGAAAAGTTAACTTCGCCATTTAGTATTTAAACTTTAAGGATAAATATTTGAGACCAGTTCCCGCTGATGAATTTAACGGTCTGAAATCCATCTGAATGAGGCGTCTTCGAAAAGTATAAAAGAGATCCGTCTCTTACAGAAAGTTTCTGCTAGCTTTTAACTTAAATTATAAAATGAATCATTATTGGAAATTATACTCCAGTTATTGTAGAATAACTGCAATATTTAATTTCTCAAAATAACATGGATTTTTTTTTCATTCGTCCATTTAAGTTCAAATACATTTTTAAAAAAAATTGTAGTGGATGACACTTGACGTTAATACAGTTTTTCCAAATATTAACATATTAATTAATTTAAATTAATTTTAAATACTTTAAATACAGTGTTTTAGCAGCTAGTAATGAAAATTGAAATCAACAGGAAGTAGCTCAATCGGTAAATTGCGAGAATTTTGGTATTTCTTACGTGAATGTGAAGAATACGAGTTCAGTTATTGTGAAAATCAATCATTCTTTGATAAATTATTTATATTAATTGTAATTATTTAATAAAAAGTAAATAAAATAAAAAATTTCTTGAACTAAGTAGGAATTGACTGAACTTTTTTTTTATATTACTTGTTTATATCTATGGGAGGAAAAATTTCATTCTAAATAAAATTTTAAATCATATTTATTTATTTAGTATTTATTTTATTATAAGTTTGTCATCAAATATATTTAATTTATAGATGTAGTATATATTCACCTATAAAAATAATGTTTATTTGTTTCGAATTATCCCAGAATTTGCTAATAATAAGTGGTTTGTATTATAAAAAAGAATCGAAATCGGAATTAATTCAAAATAATCAAAGCAGTTAATTTTAATAAAAGCGAATTCCCCTTTAGAATTTATTCGATGTTTCTGATTAACCCAAACAAGAATATTATTTTTTTTTATTTTGATTTATTTATGCTATTGATAGAAACATAGTTATCATCAACAAGTACTAGCAAATGCCATCGTTGCACGAGACACAGTACTGTCATTGTATCCTTTCATCTTGAAAAAAAAGTCATACGGCTTAAATAAAATAAATTATAAAATAATAATAAATGTCTTGATAATAAAATAAAGAATAAAAGTCTTAATAATAAAATAAAGAATAAAAGTCTTAATAATAAAATAAAGAATAAAAGTCTTAATAATAAAATAAAGAATAAAAGTCAACAACAGCTTAATGGTCTAGGACTGGTGCTCGAGACAACATAACATTGCTCATGGTTGCTACATCTATAGTTGCAACACGGTTTCTAATTTTTTAACGCGAGCTTTTGAAGAATTTTAAATTTCATCAATGACGCAGTTAGATATTTTGAGACTCATGGCTGTATACATTATAGGACATTTATTTTAATAAACTAACCTCTTTAGAACAGCATTGAAAGATCTTTATAAGATATTTTTTAAACTTACTTTAATTTTTTAATTATTAAGTTTAATTTTTTATTATATTAACTTTGTATGATTTATTCACTTTTATTTATCCTTCAGGAATTCACACTTCTCGGCATCCGTATGTGCTTACTATATTTTTACAGTATATCCTTGAATGTTATAAATATTCTACTAAGGGAGCAAAATAAAATATATAGGAGACTCAACAATTATATATGATAAAGTGTTTGTTATCCTAATATTTTATAGTTCATAGAATAAATGCTTAATAATACTTAAATATTTGTGAAGTAAAAAAATATAATTTTTTAATTTACCTGCTTGAGGTGTTCTCTCAACCTAGAGTCCCTAAACAATCGAAATTCCACCATAATTTTCCAATTTTATTTACAATACAGTTGAGTGTCCTAAGCACAACAAATGAGCTTGAAAGAAAATAGTGAAACTATTGGATAAATACTTTAGTCATACTTATTTAACTTTTCTTATAATTTTTGTTTGAAAATTTTAAATTAACTAAGTTATTACATAATTTTTTTCTTTGAATTTAGTGTATACAAGCTATTACACCTCTCTATTTCTGTAGCCAAAATCCCGGTTTGAAATTCACAAAAGAAGAGTACTTTATCTGAAAACTAGTACGCTCAAACAAACTCCAATGATAAACACAAATAAACGAAGAAACCTGCAGCAAGAAGTTTTGAAAAATATCGACAATACCACAAAAGAAAAGGTAAAAATCCACTAAAACTGCACACTTCATATTTCAGAAAAGAGAAGAATGCAGCATGTTCAAATGATGAACATTCAAATCGAATAAATAATAACTGTGAGTCCTTAAAATCCCTCCTCTTGCAAGTTGATTGAAAACACATGGCTTGGTGGTTCCTGCCCCCCCCTCCTTCCTCCCAACCCAGGTGAGTTTCCATCTTCTCTGAAGGTTCTGATCTTCGTTCTACCTCTACTTGCATTGTGCCCAAGAAGGTTACATCACCCACCCTCCCCAATTTTCTCTCTCTGCATTCCACAAATGATTTGTAGCTCTGTTAAAGATTTTCTCCCTAGTTTCTGCCAAGGATCGAAACGTATCTTTGTTATGTTTTATTTATTCCTATCTAGACATTCACAAAGTATTCTTATAACATTAAGTGGCAATCAGTCGGAGCTTCTTGCACAATTAGGAAATGCAACATTCATAAATATAACCTACTCGTGCCTTTGACAACCAGCTCGTTCGCTGAAAATATTAATTAATTTAACTTAATAGCCGCCTTTGACGATTAGTTCATTAGCTCCAAATATTGATTATGTCAAATTTGACTTAAATATCTTATATATGGCTTGATGATCATAATTTTTTCAACAGAGAAGTTTTCTTGACAAAATTGAGTTTCAAGAAGTCGCATAGGTACCTGCTTAATCTAATTAAAATGTGCAGTGTCTTTCAAGTTAATATAATTTCACGTTCTGATTCTCCAAGTAAAATCTTTCGTTCGTTTTCAACAGTGCAAAATAACTAAAATACTAAATATTTGATGAAAAAAAGAAAATGATTTGAAACTCATTGCATCAATGTAATCTTATGAAAATTATACAATTTTTTTTAAAAAAAATTGTCAAACTTCAGAAGAAGAAAAAAATGCACGGTAAGTATCATTAAAAGATGTTTTTTATTATTAATTTTAAGATGATATAAAATCAAATTTGCGCTACAATATTTTTTGAAATTAAAGGCTAGGAAACGTGAAAATATTCCTTACTATTCAATTAATTATAATGTAAAAGAATCTTTTCATGATGCACAATCTCAACATTTTCAGTATATCTAAGGCTATTTGGATGCTGAGTCTAACGGTATATTCAGTACAACGTCGATAAATGCGCATGCAGACATTTTCTTTTATACGCAGATACAGAATGAATGTGTGCGTGTATGTGTGCATGCGTGTGTGTGAAAAAATCGCAAAAATATAATTTTCGTACATAAAATAGTAAAAAGCCGGAGAGGATGACTTCGTTGTTAGAAATGAGAATGGATACAATTGATTGCTTAAATTTTATGTAAATAATTGACCCACATGACAGAAAGCAAATCTTGCAGGAGGAAAAAAAGCGACATTGGGAGGTAATAGGGGAGGGGGAAGATTACGTTTTCACATTAAGTAGATGATTTTTTACCTTAATAGAACAACTGATTTGAATCAAAGAATTAATGCCAAATGACTTGACTGATGGGAAAGATAAATTAAAAGGAGGTCACTCAATCAGAATAGTTTCTAATGAATTCAGAATGCCAGAAAACGCTACTCAACAATCAATGAAAAGGTTTTGTGAAACTTGACTCTTTCCAGATATTCTCGTTCTGGTCGTTCAGAGTTATAATATTGAAATGATGATAACAAAATAAATGTTTCGATAACTTTTATTAAATTAATTGACGATATACAGAAAGCTAAGAACCTGAATATCTAACCAGGCAGGCCAAGAGTTTAAACCGTATTAATTTTGTGATTCATAAAATAATAAAATGAAAACTTCCATTAGATATGTTTATAAAAGGGGGAGAAAGACGTCTGTTGCCCAGCATATATCAATTGTACTTAGCAGTGGTAAGCAAGTGTTCGATTTATACAAGAAACCCGATTTCATTTATCGTTTCTTTTCAAAAATGGCATAGTTTTCGTGAATCTGGCCTCCCCCCTACGCCCTCCCCCCACATCCTTCATTCTTCTGCAAGCAACTTGGAAGTTGATCTCTAAACTATTATACACAATAATGGTTTTTCTATTTTTGTACAGAAAGTATGCTTGTAATTAATTCTTGCAATTCTTTCAAATGTAAATAATTGAGACGGCACTGCCCCATTGAAGTGACACGGTCAACTTGAAGTAGACATTGTCTTCTACTGTGTGCAATAGTTGGCATCTAGTGAACACTGTTTTACAGAAGCAATAGTGTTTCAGGTGAGGACAAATAATCCAATGATGTATTCATCTTGTAATTTCGGAAGCGGAAACTTTGAAACTTATTGCGGGGATTCATAATTCTTCATGCATTTACTTTAGAAATACGTAATGCTACTGGAAATAGTTTTATTTTCATAGATGATAATGTTTGCTGATACGGCACTTCGTATACTGTCAACTTTTTTGAAAGTGAGGAGATACGTCGAATGGACTAACTTGCTTACTCAATCGATTTAAATTCTCAAGAAAATGTATGGGATGAACTAAGAAAAGAAAGATAATAAAATCATTGTTTTGCAAGAAAGACCTTGTTGAAGCGCTTAAAATAGAATGATATAATTTTTTTAAAATCCTTGTAGATAATTTTAAATGCCTCTTATGTAAAAGTAAAATGTAATAAATTTTTAAGGTTATTTTGCTTTTTTAAAAAGCTAGTGATTGACAAGTTTTTTTTTCTGCAAGCAATACATTTTATTTGTTCCATTAAATTTATGGGTTTTTACATTATACATTTGTTTTAGATTTATTTGAATTTAATGCTTATATCTTGACAGAAGTAAAATCGCAATAATGTCCCCCTCTTAAAAATGTTATTTGTACTTTTAATTTATAAAACTTGAAACTATATCACGTTTTTCATGTCAGTTTATAACAATAAATATTATTCTGGCTAATTACTATTCAACGATACTTCAACATTTTTTGACTAATTGTCTTTTCATCATCTTTTTTTAACGTTATAGACATTTACGTTGTATCAAAAAGAGCTTTAGATCTGGAAGAATTAGATATATACATATAGATAAATAATCACATCACCATAGTAACTCCCTTTAAAACGCTATGGATAAAAAAAATAATCACACAACAAAAGTAATTCCCTTTAAAATAATATGTATAAAAATAAATAGTCACACTGCAAAAGTAACCCCCTTTAAAATATTATGATTTAAAATAAATAATCAAACTAGGAAAGTAACTCCCTTTAAAATATGAATAAAAATAAATAGTCACATTACAAAAGTAACTCTCTTTAAAACACTACAAATAAAAAAATAACTACACCATAAAAGTAACTCCCTTTAAAACCCTATGAATTAAAAAAATAATCGCATTACAAAAGTAACTCCCTTTAAAACACTATCAATAAAAAATAATCACACTACAAAAGTGACTCCCTTTAAAACAATATGAAAAAAAAATCACATTGCAAAAATAACTCCCTTTAAAACACTATGAAAATAATGACACCACAAAAGCAACTCCCTTTAAAACGCTGAATAAAAATGAATATTCCAAGATTCGATATCGCTCTTTGCCACCTCCCATCCAGTTTTAAAAGAACGGATGGCATAATCAGGGCACAAACACTTCACCTTTGACAGCCTGTCCCTCCCTCTAATTGCGGTTTCATTCCTTTTTCTTCCTTTCATTTTATTTCTTTTTTATTTTATCATACGATAATATGACGTTTCCCACGCATCGAGCTCTAATATTACGTTCGCAAATACGTTTCAACTGTATTTCAGGTCAGGTCAAGGTTCCACTTTTTTTTTCTTCACGCACTTGCGGCCAATGAGAGCTCGGATAAACAGAAAAAAGGGTGAGACAAATTCTTAAGTAACATTAAGCTTATCAAGTGTGGTCAGGTGGGCAGACGAATGAAATGTTCCGAAAAGGAGAGCTCATTAGATTCAAATTTTGAGAATGCAAGAAACGTAAACAAGGTTTCTCTTTTTATGACTACCGTTGCGCAATCCTCTGTAGATGTTTATAAACCGACAGATAAACTTTTTGTCTTCGAAGACCCAGCTTAAGTTTGACTCATATGTATTCGGTCTTTTTATTCTTCCTGTAATTTATGATATTCATATTTTTGCAGTTATTTGAATATAAAAAGTACAAAAAAAAAAGATTATTCTTGTCAATCAATTACCATTTTTATGTCTCACTGTCTAAGACTTGAAACTGTTTCGAGTTATGAATGAACAGAAACGATATCGAATTTTCGAAAATATATCAATAGTTGCATAAATCGAATAAAAATAACACACACACACAAAATTCACAATAAATTAAAAATATACATTTAATTGACTTCTCGATGAAATATTGTTCAAAACTTGAAATAATTCGAACATTGTTAACTGTCATTGATTTGAATGCATTAAAATAAAGATGCTATTTATAATTTTTTTTTAAAAAAAGAGTGTGTGTATATATGTGTGCTGCCATTCTGTAGCTCAGACCATTTAACCTAGAGCTACAAAATACAATGCTGTTGTTACTTATGGCACTTGCCTATGGACATACAAGTTCATTTATTTAATTTTATGTACAACAATTATTTAATTTGATTGATTTGCTAATGTAAATGTAAGGTAGTGAATGTTCATAACTCAGCACAATCAACATCATGAATATTAATCTAAAAATTGAAAGCAATTGACTTAACTGTATCGGGTAAATAATATTAAAATACCCGATACAGTTAAACATTAAATTCTTGAAAGAAATTATTGAAAATTTCCTGTAGTTAATAAATTTCCCATTCTGATTATAAATAAGTTTTGCTCTTTTCAATAAATAAAATGCAGCATTTAGAATTCATGCCGATTTATTCAATGCCAAATTTAAAATACAAGCTAATTTATTTTAATTTAAATATCAGAAAGAATTCAAGACTTGGTAATTTATATGTAACCGAATAGTCAATAATTGCCTAAATATGAAGAGAACTACTCTTAATAAATTACAGAGTATAAATATAATAAATTCATAACTTTTTTTCTCTTATTATTTAGTATTATGAAAGTCAGACTGAAACCACTTAAGAAGCAATTTTTATTGTGAGGTTGAGGGAAAAAACAAAGAATAAAAAAAAAAAGATGAATAATTTGCTGCCAAGAATTATTCACCTCCTCTGAGAAACTGAGAAAAGAGGGGGGAAAAAGAGGGAAATTTATTCATAATAAGTTTAAAACTTTTCTTATTAAAAAATGCGAATATAACAAGAAAGAAATTATATTACAAGCTAAAGAAGTTAAAATCATGAGGGACTCCCCACGAAAACCTACTGGACGAAATAAATATAAGAAAGCGCGCATAAGACTTAACTTTCTCAACAAAGTTTTTCATCAACGTTCTATGCGACATCGCGTCACCATAAAAAGAGGTAAAAGGGTAGGTCATAAAAAAAAGGAACCACAGACATAAACAAAAAGAAAATGTTGGAAGAGAAAAAAGTAAATAAATAAATTACGTAAGGGCCGTGCACTTGTTTATTATTAATTTCTCATAAAAAGCAGAGTATACAAGCCCTATCCCCTAAACGCTAATCAACATTATATCTTATCCTTTTAAAAACTAGGATACCCATTCCGACCATTAGGATAGTCTGACACAAATTGTCCCACTGTGGTTTCCGAGAGCCTCCTTTCTTATTTTGTTAGGGTAAATATATATAAAAAAGCAACAGAGCTGGAAGGAAGGAAAAAAGTTATTAAAAAAGCGCTGCAAATTAGCGAGGATAAAAACGTTATTTTTTCTCACCCTCCATGAATTTTTTCCCCTTGTAAAACATTAGTTATCCCTTTTAGGGAATATTTTTCATTAACGTCTGCACACTCTACCTTGAGTCTACTTTCCCCTTATGAGTAATTTATCATATTAAACTCGCCCGTGAGGCAGCTAGTTATATTTCTTGTTTTAAAAAAATGAGACCACCCCTCCTTGTACGCTCCTAGGCTGCAGATGCGACAGCTCGCCTTCCTCGAGACAACGGACAATTTCCTTGAAGAATGACGAAAATGCATCTTTTGGTGTAAAGATGGAAGGTTTTTCTTTCTTTTCCCCACTCGTTCTTTATTTTTCTCCTCAATTTTTTCTCAAATAAGAAAGTATAGAAAATTATATCGTATTTAATCCTTAAAAAATTGTATCCTCGAAATACTTTGTTCTAGGGTTTTTGTAATTATATAACTTCTTAAGTTAGAAGAATATAGAAAGAGAGCGAATGAAAAATTCGCACTGGTTTGGGTTATAAAATGTGTAAAAATATCGTCTGAGGATAAAAACGTCGTTTTGAAACATACAAGTAGGAAGAAAAAAAAAGCAAAATGCGTCATTGATAAAATCTTTAAAAATCAAAGATTTAAAAGAAAAAAAAATTAGTGATTTTTTTTATTACATAAAGCCATTTAAGTCCTTCCACTCATTAAAAGTCTCAACATAATTTTTGAGAATTATTCAGATTTAAAAAGAAACTATAACCTACAGAAATCAATAATAATAATAATAATAATAATTTTTCTAATATTAAAATAAAAAATAATAAGTCAAAGTTTTTAAAATTTATAAAGTATGAATTATGATTTCAATACCGATGAGCTATATCTGATGTTCTCCGTCATTTAGTTTATAATTCATTAATATTTATAATAGCTTGCAATATTATTTAATAAGCATACAAGTTGCTATAATTAAGTTTTCTCTAATTTACACTTTTGAAAAGAATGAATTAAACCAAATTACTACATTGAAATGCCTATTTTTGTTGAATATATCGAATATTTTTTGATTCGATATCCTTGTTTCTGGAAAAGTTTCTTTTTTAAAATCACAAATTTTACTCTACGTGAATTTTTGAGAAGTCTCATTCATTTTTATATTTCAATAATTTACATTTTATTGCTATCTTACTCTGTAAAAGCTATTTCTTCAAATTCCAAATGTTGGTAAAAGCTCTACAAGAAAACTCTATAAATTAAAATCTAATCTATAATTTCTGTCAAATCTATTATAATAATTTTTAAATATCGTCTACAGTTTCTGAAATACAGAATAAGCAGTTTGTACATTTACAAAGACTTTTATAGTTATTTAAATGCTTACAACCCAAAAGAATTGAAAGTTTTATATCATTAGTATTTCGAATTTATCAGCATTTTAATTGTGGATACAATATTTCTTAGTTCTTAGAAAGTTTATTTCACAGTTTAGGAATTAAATATTATATTTCTTAAGTTATCTACATATTATTTGCTAAACATCTGACTAAAACTTAATTTCTTTCAAAATACTTTTGGCTCTTAATTATTTTCATTCGATTGGTGTTTTTTCCCCCTACAATTTATTATAAAAAAATTTATTTTAAAATTCCCCTTTAACATAGTCAACTATTTTATAAATATAACATTACTTACTCAATCATAATCATTTTATTTTTGAATGTTTTAATACTCTTTTTTACCAGTATATGAAAAAAATATATATAGCATTTCAATTGTGTGTGTGGGGGGACGCCGACAAAAAAATCGAAATAAAAAAAGGTCGGATAATTATAATTGTTATTACATAAGATTAAAAATGGCATAAAGAACCTAGGCAAACTGGATTTTTTAAATTTCAGAAGCACAAAAATAATGAAAAAAGAAATTCTCCATAAAAACAGTATTAGCTTTAAAAGAGTTATAATATGATTTAAATGTTATAACCTGAATTGCTTACATAAATTTAACAGCATTGTCATCTTATATTAGCTAGTAATGTATTCATCATTCGATCATACATAATTTAATCAGAGATATTAGACTTTTAGTTTCAAATTTAAATAAAAAGTATTTAAAAAAACAATAAATAAAATATAAAAAATAAACAAAAAAGAAGAGGAAAATTAATAAAATCAGTCATCATTTCGTAATTTGAATATTATTAAATATTTATAATATAGGTCAATAAACAAGGCCATTAAATTAATTGCGCTTTACCTAGCACAGTAGAACTCTGGTTTCTTTATCTCAGGCCATTACTGATAAGGTATCGAACCAACATATCTGAAAAAGTTTTTTCCACTTTATCACCTTATTTGGCAGATATCAAACATAGTTTATATAGACATTCATCCCGGTAAAAATAGCAAAAGTTTCTTTGAATTTCTATATACATTTTATTTATTATTTATTTTATAAAATGTAAGAAAACCAAAGCTAAAATATTTTTTTTAATCCTTAAGCAAACTAACAGAGATAAGAAGAAAAAAAAAAAACATACAGATATTTTCATTTTTATGCTTGTTTAACTCAGCCACTGCTATTTTAATCAAATAGTTTGATTACTGAATTTTGCACAGTATTTTGTACAGTATTTTCAAATATATATTTTTTTCGTGTCAGAACATGATGTTGATTTGGGAATGAGGTTTGTGGCGTCAACAAAAATCCGTGGGCGAAAATTAAAAATACCCGTAGGCGAAAAATAAAAATTTACTATCTGTACGAGCAACACACACACACACAAAAAAAAAAAAAACTTTTAATAACGCATTGCCATTGCATTTACAAAAGCTCTGATTTTTTTTTAAAAAAAGTTAATTACTACAACAAATAAAACCTGGAAAAATGTCATTTTGAGCACGTGATTATATGAAATGAAATAAATAGAAAATGTGATATTTATTATATTGTTATTATCATGTCGGAACATGATGTTTTTGGGATGGGGTTTTTGGCGTTCCGTAGGCGAAAAACTGTAATTTTATTATCTGCACGAGCATTTAAAAAGGTCCTTATTAAAAAAATAATTTAATGACTACAACAAATAAAGCCAAGAAAAATGTCATTTTGAGCCCGTGATTATATGAAATGAAATAAATAGGAAGTATGATATTTTTTAAACAACACATGCGAGACAAAGTTTTTTTTTTTTTTTTTTTTTTTTGGATCGTTTGCAATACTAAAGAAGAAACCATTAAAATGAATAAAAATAGAATTTAACTTGCACGAGTGGGTGGTGCTTGGCCATTCAAGAAATTATGTTCTGTCATGATACATTGAAATATGCAAAGGGGACATCATTTTAATATTTTTTATTTCTTTTTACTATTTTGCTTTCTTTAAAGTTTTAGTTTCTTGACAAAAACTACTAAATAACAAAATATTTTTTCAAGTTTTCCATCGTTTTAAAATTACTTAATTATTGAATGTTATAAATTTTGATTTTCAAATTAGTGAATTTTTTTAACATATGAGGAAATAATATTCTGAAAAATCTAATATAAAATCTTATAATTTTTTCCCCCTCTAAATTAGAAAATTACGTTTCGAGCAACATTTTGTACATTAAACAGAATTAAATATATAGAGAGCTTAAATACATTTAAATTCCAGAACAAAGAGTTTTAAAAAATTAACTGCGGGATCATTTTGTGAATCTGAGTTCAGGGTTTCTATCTCTGGAAAGGCTTATATGAAACAAATTGGATGGGGTGGGGGGAGTATATTTCCTGTGAAAAAAGGGAATTCTAACAATTCTAAGGGAATTAAAAATATTAGTATTCTGTTGGCTTTTAAATACATTTGTTTAATTAAACTTCTTTTTAAAATTATCGTCATAAATTCTAACAATGGTTTTTTTTTTGTTTCTTTCTATTTTAGAGCAAATATTAAAATAAATAAATAAATGCAAATGAAACAGTGAATTGATAAGAGAATAAAAGCTAAGAGGTGGGTTGAGATCTTTAGGATAAAGCTTTTTCTTTACCACTATGTAGGTAATAATCATGGAAGTATTGTTTTCGAAAGGACATGCTACTGAAAAATTTTATCAGTTGCGATCAAGATACATAAAAAGAACTTTTAAAAAAGACATTAATAAAACATAAAAACATATTAAAATATTTCAGAAAATAAAGAATATTGTAATTATAATCTTCCTTTTTGTTAAATTTGTTTCAAAGTGTATTTATAATTACAATAATTGGCAGGTTTTTGAACTATTTCTGAATATTTTTGTTTATCGAATCTTCAGCAAAGGTCCTAAATATACAAGCTGAAAACAATAGAAATTCATAATCGATTTTCAAGAAATAAAACAAAATAGTTATTTCTTATAATAAAGTCCACATAAATAAAAAAAAAATGTAAGTATTATTATTACTATTGTGTGTGTGTGTAATCTGAACTGATTAAGCCATAATAATCATAAAAATTATTTTTTTTTAAATTTAAGAATCAAGAATAAACAAAAGCAGATCAACCATCCGATAATAAAATATCAAAAGTCAGAGGTACACCAGTTATGCCTATTATTAACTAAATCATAGATAGCCAAGAATTATAAATACACACACCTCTTAAATCTCTCTCTCCATCCCTTTATAACACTTTTATTCTAGAATTTTATATTTGCCTCAATGACAGCTCAAAAACTTTTAAATTAATAGCAGGCACAATGCAAGGAAGCGTAGAAATTTATATGTGCACTATTTAAGATTGCTAATTTCTCCTGAATCACAAGCAACTACAATTCTGTAATTTTTCTTACATTTAGCTTTCTTTAAATTTTTGCATTTTTCAAAACAGCAGGTCAAGAAAATTTCAAATAAACTAAAAATATTAAAATAAGAAAGCACCACATCAAGAAAGCCTATTTACTACCAAATTCGTTATTTTCATCTCTCTCCTGCCTTAGATATTAATGATTATTGTTTTTTATTTTTCGTTTTCCCGAATGAAAAGTTAAAAATTTTGAGTAAAATAAAACTTTTGAAATATAGAGAATTTTACTCATAGCTGATCTCCTCAAACAACCTTAATTCTTCATTTATCATCTCTCCTAGAATGCTCCCCCTCTTGCCTTAAGTTTCCTTTTTTTTCTTGCTTGTTTGCAATTCGAGAATAAACAAACTCTTAAATTAATTCAATTAGTTCAAATTAATTAATAAAGAAATCAACTTAAAAGAAAGAAAAGCTTATTATTAAGTAAGGCCTTACTTGGTGTGTTTCCTCCCCAATTACCAGGAATTACAAATTCACAATTTCTCTTAGATTTCCCCTTTTGCTATAAGCATTCTTTAATGTTTTACATTTTTCCAACAGGCAAATCAAGAGATTCTGAATTTAGCAAAAGAAAAATCAAAATGCAGGAGTGCAACAAAGAAGTTAAGGTCATATAAATCACCAATGATTGGAAATTTACCTCCCTCTAAGATTTCTCTTCTCTGTCTCTAACTTTCGTTGATATTTAAAATTTTCAGAACTAAGACGTTAAGAAATTCTCAAATTAACAGCAACATAAAAATATGAAAACGTCATAGTTCAGAGGAGAATTGACTATCTCTCTTAGATTTATCTCTTTTACCTTTATTTTTCTTCTATTTTTTTACGTTTTCTCAATTAATGGACCCAAGAAATTCTGAAAATAACATCAAAATTAACAGTAAGAAAAAGCTCCAATTCAGGAACACACTGCTTCTGGAACGCTATGGAATCGCTTATTATCACACACTACTTATGAAATGCTAAGGAATTTCTTATTACCACACACCACTTATCGAATGCTATGGAATCTCTTATTTACCATATACCACTTACAGAAGCTAATGCCTATAAATCCTCAACAATTACAAAAATACCATTCCACATTCTCTCCCTGGTCTTTAATTTTCTCCGACATTTTACATTTTCTCAGTTGGTAGGTTAAGAAACTCACAAGTTCACAGCAATATAAAAATATGAAAACGTCATCATTCATTAGAGATTTGCTTCTAGTCTTAATCCCAAACAAATCAACAGCAATAACAAACTGACCATCCTTCTCAGATTTCTCTCTTTTGCTTTTACCTTTCTTTAGTGTTTTATATTTTCCCAATTAATAGGCTCAAGAAACTCAAGAAAATACTGCAGTTCAAGAACACACTACTTATGGACTGCCATGAATAATTTATTATCACACACCACTTATGAAATGTTATAAAGTCGCTTATTACCACACAACACTTATGGAAGGCTGTGGAATCATTTATTCACCATACACCATTTCGGGAAGTTAATACCTCACAAATCACCAACAATTATAAAAATACCATCTCTGTTGGATTACAAAAATCCATTCCTCATTCTCTCCCCATGTCTTTAGCTTTCTTTGACTTTCTACATTTTCTCGATTGGTAGGTTAAGAAACTCAAACAGCAACAAACAAGTAATATAAAAAACAATTTTTTAAAATCAATTCCTACTTTGGATATTAAGAAAATTTTTATTTTAACTACTTTTTATTAACAAATCTTGTTCTCATGTTCCGCTTTAGAATGGAAGGAGGGAATGCAGTTGCTTCGGAGGGTATGGGCCCCTGAGCATCCAAATAACGATCACCTTTGACTCAGTTCCCCCAGAGGTATAACCCCCGACATGGAGAACTTTGTGACCAGGTTCGAACTCGCAGCACAAGGGAGGCGAATTCAACGCCCTAGCAACCAGGCTATCCCGATCTAGCAATTAAAACTACTAAAAAGAACCACTGTAAAGGCCAAAAAATTTGTTTTTAATTAATTAATAAAAAATTAATGAATTAATATTTGAAAAAAACTGTATTAACATCAAATGTCATCTATTACAAGTTTTAAAAATCTTACTTGAACCAGATGGTATGAATAAAAAGTACTTTTTAACGACTGAAAATTTGAACTGTGTGTGTGTGTGTGTGTGTGTGTGTGTGTGTGTGTGTGTGTGTGTGAGAGAGAGAGAGAGAGAGAGAGAGAGAGAGAGAGAGAGCTAATAGTAGAAATAGAAAAAAAATGAAAAGGTCATCATTCAGACGAGGTTTGTTCGTAGTCTTATTCCCTACTAAATTAACAATAAACTAACCATCCCTCTCAGATTTCCCCGTTTTGCTTTTATCTTTCTTTAATGTTTTACATTTCCCCAATCAATAGACATAAGGTACTCTGAAATTAATATCAACATTAACAATAAGAAAATGCTCCATTTCAGGAACACACCACTTATGGAAGCTAATGCCCCATAAATCACCAACAATTACAAATTTACTATTCCTCTCAGATTTCTCTCCCCTTGCCTTCATTCACAAACGCAACGCGTCGAGCCGAACTATCAAAGCTCACCAAAATGTCCCTCATATTACCTCAGGCAGATTTCAAGGTAGATCTAACGGTTGTGCGGAGCAACTCGGGTAACTGTCGAGCTCTGCGGCTTTTGTGAGAATTAATGTCCCCGTATTGTCAACAGCCACGCATTCGGTGGGGTAGAGGGGGGGGGGGGGCACAATCCCTTGCCGTGCTGTCGTTTCATAATAGAACGACAGATGTTCCATGGACCCACTTGAAATTGTCGAGAAAAAAATGCGTTACGTACTGTAGTCCAACTTTTACTTGCACTTTCCCATATTCAGTTTAATAGTTCCGAATATTGATTAATTTGAAATCCAGTAATCATTAAATGAAATGTTGTATTAGAAGATCCTGATGTTAAAATTTTGCTTATTTTACAAAACAAAAATATGATAAGTATTCAATGTAAGTTTAACCCTTTACTTCTTGCTGCAGAATAACTTTAGGAACGGGGAAAATATTTTTAATTAATTAAACTTATTTAATAATGAAATAAATGTAATTTCTTTGCATTCATTTGTTATTTGCGACCTGGTAATAGAACTACATTCTCAGCTTAGCACGAATCGTCAGAATGGGTGAATATATATCGAAAACTTTCATTAAAAAAATATTTGTAAAATTTATCGATGTAATTTTTGATTAAAACGGTACTTTGTGTAAAACAAGACATAAAAAGTCATTATTTATTTATTTATTTGCTAAAATTTTTGACGTGACATATTTATTGCAAATGGAGTAAGCCTAGAAATAAATTTTAAAAAAACTACATTTTAATAAGTTAAAACACAAATTCTTAATATAATTGAATGTCAATATTTCATAGAAATTTATTATGAAAATTCAATTCAATCCAAAAAATATAAATTAACAACAAAAAAACAGGTTTTTAGGTTTTAAAATTCAAATCCAGATCTGTAAAGCACTCATAACAAAACAAATTTTGAGGCGCATATGCACGGAAAGCATTAATAATTTAGAATTAATATATTGATCAAATAAGATTTACAAAATTTCTTAACTAACCTTTTATATCTAGAATACTTATAGACAGTGAACAAAAAATAATAATAACAGAGAGAGAGGGAGGGAGGGAGAAGGAGAAAACAAAACAAAAGATGAAACAGAAAAGAGACTTTTTGTCGATTACAAATATCAAATGAATTATACTTTTTGAAAATATAAATTACATCTATTAAATTAAAATTAACATAAACACTTAATTATCTATATTATAAAATATATCAAGAAGACATAATGTTTCAGTAAAATAAGGTCTTAGGAAATTTCCATTCATTTTTATTACTGCAACTATTCATATTCGTATTTTTATAAAGACATGATATATCAATTCTTCAATTTCCTAGAAATTGAGTTTAAATGTGTTAAAGATTACATATTAAAATATTTGATAAGTAATAATTACTATTTATTATCGTAACCATTATTACATTTTTATATTAAGCAATCTTAAATGTAAAATGTTTTTTATTTATTTATTTTGTCTCATTACATTTTATTTGCATTCTAATTCATTTTATTTTCAAATAAATATTTTAAAACAATTCTTAGACTATCTCCATAATTTTTGTTATATTTTTTAATACTCCAAAAAATATTGATTAAATGAATACATTAAAAAAAGAATTTTTCTCATTATTTTTGCTAATTACCAACGAGAAAAGTAACAAAAAAACTTTTCAAATAAAAATAAATGCATTTAAAGGTTAAGTGAAATAATAATGAACTCATTAAGTTTTATTTTTCTTCTACTATTATTTATAAAAGACGAAACCGCAGAATAATATTTATTCGGTAAAATTCCCCAAGCGAAGAAATATGTAAAGGCAGGAAGTAACATTGGTATAAATAGGGGGAGAGAAGAGAAAAAAAAAAAAAAAACCGAAACAAACTAACAGCAAAAGAATTAGCAAGTCGAAACATTTAAAGTTTTTAAGAAGAGGGAATGAGCAAGGGGGTTAGGGTTTCAGGAAGTGTTGAAGTTTCTAAAAGCCTGGAGTACGTCGAAACGAAGTGTCTTTGACACTTCAGTCTACGCCCTTAGCACCCCTCCCCCTTGAAGAAACAAGTTTGTTAATGCTACTATTTTATTTATTTATTTTTCTTTTATTTCAATTTATGGCTTTTCTAGATTTTTTGTACTTACTTTTATTAATAATTTAACGGATGTTTTATATCAAATTGAGGATGATATTTTAGATCGTTCATTAGTATTTAAATTAGAATTTTTTTAAATTTAAATTAATAGGTTTCAACTTTTTCTTACATTATTGAATTTAAGGTTTTTCGAGAAATCACGAAGGACAGATGTTAGATAAAATGCAGGATGAATTAAAATCCTGTAATCCATATCATTTTCACATTCATTTTTGAAGCCTTTTCAAATGAGATGTAAAAATCAAGGATGAAATTTTCTTAAAAAAACCCCTTTTTAATAATAATTGTTAATTCCAATTTATTATAACTAACTTTATTCGTAAAATAAACGGAAATTTGTTTATTAAATTCGCAATAATTATTTGTACATTCAGTCAAATATTGATTTAAAAACATTTTATTGAAAGCAATTAGAAAGTCCACATTGCCATTTAAAACATCAGCTTATAAGCGTTATTAATAAATTAATTAGGCATTCATCCCTTCGTTCCAGTGGAGCTATTAATAAGAAAAATAAAAGCCGCATGAAAATTAATTATAAATAATCGCAGTTAATTGGAAAAGTTCCAGAAAAACAAAATTTCAATAACATTTAACAAGTTACCATTGCAGTCTAATAAATTTATCATATTAAGCTTTTGCTTATTCTTTTAATGGTAATTTTAATAAGAAAACATTAATATATGCATAAGAAAAAAAACCCCATTTAAATCTGATCTTATGATATCAGATTTATACACATTTTAAACAAAAAAAAAAAAAAGACTTATTTTAGATTCTGTAAACTCATGAAAGTAAATTTGTGGTTGTAAATATTCTGATGGACTCCTTTAAAAATTGAAATACGAAATAACGAATAGTATAATAAAGCTGCTGTAAGTAATGGTTGTAATTACAATAAAAAAGAAGAAGAAAATTTCCCTTCGTGTTCTTTTTAAAAAAATACATTTGGAAATCAAAATACAGACTGGAAATCAAAGCACATGCAACAAATTAATCTCATGCATATTGAAGTAATAAGATAAAAGATAGGAAAAATAGAGATAATAAATTTGAATTAAATTATGAAACATCTTCGATCTGCATTTTCTAAACAATTGTAAACGGAGCATTGATCAAAGTTAATACCTCAATGCTACATCGTCTAATTCCCCTTTTACAGTCAATGTTCTCATAAATCATTTAAATTTAAAATGTTAAAAGTCTATCAAGCATTTCACTTCGCACGAATAATGATTAAATTAGTATGGATCTGGCTATTTGCATATGTATCGTTGTAACTTATCTATACATTGAATTTAATTTTTTTTAAAAAGTGTCACATGTTTTAAAACTTATATGTAATTTATTTAAAGTTGATTATGCTAAATGTTTTTTTTTGGTGGTTAGAAAAACGACTGCGCCCTCTAACATAATTTTTTAAAAATATATCGTTATGATGAATTTCATAAAATTAAAAAATAAAGAAGCAATTATTATCATCATTACAAAGCATTCATACGACTTTTCCAGTACTAACACTTATTTCCCTGCTTTCGACGGAGCGCCTTTTTTTTCTCTCTCTCAATTTTTAAATTATCAAAAACTTTGAAAAAAGGGGAAAAAATCATGTACAATTTTACATAAAAGCAATAACAATAAAAATCGCATCAAAAAATTAAGTAAAGTAAATAAATAAATGAAAAACAAGATTACTTTTCAAGAAACTTTTAAGAATTAATTCTTGGTTAAAATATGAATAAATCATTAGTTAGAATTTAACAAGTCAGAATGTTTTTATGAGTAAAATATTAAGAAATTGATTTGTTTACAAATTTTATGTATCTAAATAAAGAAAATAGTGGAAGTTAAATTGTTTTTCAGATAAATAATGCTATTATATATATTAAAAATTGCAATTACATATAAATATAAAACTATTATACAATACATTACATTAAAATTTTAGATATAATACATTAAAATCACTTATATCCACCATTTAGAATTTTTTTTTAATATTTGCAAAATGTCAGTTATATTCGCTTAACAATAGAATGTCATCCATAATTTATAGAAGAAATATATAATCTTAAAAAGAAACTGATAACTAGTAAAAGCGTATACTCTTTCAGAAGAGCATAAAAACAACAAACACAGTTTATTTAATTTGATTGCTTCAATTTTCTGTGACTTTTGAGGAAAAAATATTGTTGAAAGAAACAATATTAGCCACTGCGGAGAAAGGGCGTAAGAGAAGAGAAACTAGACCCCCCCCCCCCGCATTCTTAGAAGGGTGGGAAGGGGAGAGTTCAAAGGTCAGGTTGTGTCATGTGGTTTTCTTCCGGATCAGGTTTACGTTTTGTGACAAAACAAATCACCTATCTGAACAGACAAACAAAAAAAAAATCCCTACTATAATGACTGTTTTTAATAATAAATTTTAATAATAATAAGAAAAACATTCAATATCCACCATGAAACATATTTTATATAAATATTAATAAAACGATTTGTTATTTCGTATTGTAAACATGTGTTTTACGAAAACAAATAAGTTAATCTTTTTAATACTTTCCACGAAAAAGTGTTTTAAAGTTTAATAAGTGTTAAAAAAAAAGAATAAGCGAATACAAAATACAAGAATACCGCGATAGGCAGTTCGCCAATAATTTAATGAAAATTACTTTAAAGCAATTTTGTTAATTTCGTATTTTCATGATGGAAAATAATGCAGGAGCAGTTAATATTTCTCCTGATTCGGTTGCAATTAAAATTGTAAATACTTGGTTCACAACAGATTAATCTCCAATTTAAATTATTTAATATTATATTGATTTTTATACTATATAAAATCGTACATTAGAACAGAAAAAACAAAATAGTAAAAGAATAAAAATGAAATTATGGTATAGAATCGATAACTTGAAAAGCTTGTTAAAAATTTGTAACATGCATATTAATTTAACTGAAAGAGTTTATAATTGCAAGATTTATGATGAAATTAAAAGAGCAGTATTAAATTCTTGATTAAATAAAAAATTATTATTTATATAACAAAATATACGCTTAAATAATTGTAGAAGCTTAATAAATAAAGCCTAATCCCTTCTGAATTCCATAATTTAATCGAAACCATGTTCCCTAACATTGTGTCCAAATATTAAGTGTTTCCGTGACTCCCTCTCCCATAAAAAAAATCCCACCATCAAATATTAAAACATTAATAAATTAGAAAAAAAAAATTTCAATCTCACATTTAAAAATATTATAAATACCCACGTGATTATAACAAGTAAAAAATAAATATGAACCATGTGTGTTAGAGGGGGTGAGAAATATCTAAACATGCCCAAACAAATGTGTGCTTCATTTGACATTTGTTGTGACAGTGTAATAAATTTTATTCAACAAATGTAGCAAATTTGTCTGTACTATTCTTTTCTGTTTTTTTATTCTTTCTCTTGTTTTTTTTTTTGATATTTAATCCATGGACGGAGACACACAAAATCCAACACACACACACACACACAAAATTCCAACAACTTGAAGAAGCACTAAACGGTAAAAGGCAACTAATAAATTTTTTTTCTCTGTTTTCATTTTAAAAAGAAGTAATAATAACTGATATTCCGGAAGTTTCGGAAGGCTTACCGTTTTTCCGGCGTGGATTTGGCTGTTTCCGTCTTTTACACCCGCGATCAGCCATCCTCTCATCTTGACGTCAAATTGTCGTCTTCGCTCCTCATCAGTGGTTTGTTTATTTTAATGCGAGACAGAGTTCTTGTCCCTACGGCCCGAAAGTGAAAAATTCAGGTTTCGGAATTAAAAATTATTTTTTAAAAAATTCAAAATTTAGCGGCAGATCGTTGGCAACCCAACGAATCATCCAAGCCGTGATAAAATTTTGTAAACAAACGGGACGATTTTTTTTACCTCACTCAAAAATCAATTAGAAAGTCAAATTATAGACGAATACGGGAAGCGTTTGTGAAGTTGTAAGCGTGGTACACATGAAAATTACGTTACTACACATAAAAACGTAAAATAAACAAAACAAACAATATTTTTAAAAACCGTGAAGCGATGGGGAAAAGGTTGGAAAACTGCTCGCAGCGTCACGAGCGGCGGCTAACTAATCAATGGTTTTCCACCGACTGGCGAGTCTAGCGGCCGCCATTGGCGGAGAAGAGAGCTGCATCCCATTGGATCATCATTTTGCACCTATCAGGTCGCCCCGCCCACTCGCCCAAAGACGTGAGTCACACATTCACAAAACTACAGACTTGGTGGCGGCTCCGAGATGGTCGGATAGCTGGTCTTTCTTCTCCGGCAAGTTATGTTTTCAAGGAAATTGCATCACATTCTTTTTCTGTTAGTTTTTCGCCTTTTTCAGAAATGGCGGTGCGCTCTTTTTTCCTTCTTTTTTTAAACAACGAATTCCGCATCCATTATTTTTTCTTCTTCATCTGGCGAACCAGTCGGTTCCTTTTATCTTAAGATTCCTTAAATAGAAGTGCCATATGAATTATTATTACGTATGAATTAATTCATTCTATTTTAAATAATTGATTTTCACGCGCATTTTTTTCTTTCGAATTTTTTGCAGAAATCAAGTGAAAGATGCTTGAAAACTATTTTTTGAAATGTTATATAATATTAATCATAGGAAATTGAACGTTTCAAATATCTTTTAATGATGCCCCCTTTTTTAAATTCATTTTAAATGTTATAGTTAGGAGTAGATTCTTTTTTCGAGGACTGAAAGTTCTCTCTAAGGTATTCTCTAAATCTATGTTTTTTTAATTATTTTTTTATTTGGTACGTTGGTTCTTTTTATTATTATTATTTTTTTTGGTAGTGGTAATATTTATGCATAATTTTTTTTTTTTCTGAAAGGATAAAAAGAAAATGGAAATATCATATTCGATTTCCTTTTCTCGTTCTTCTCCCCCTCTCCACCCCTCCTCTTTCTGTTTTTGAGATTCTGAATATGGTTTTCAACCACCGTTTCTAAACCTTGCATATTTTTTAAAAACATTATTTGTATCGATTAATTTTACAAGATTCACCTTTTTTTATTATTTTTTTTTACTATAGACAAAATAAAACATCCAGATATTATACACAGCTGAAACTGCATTAGTAAAATTTATCGTAACAAATTCTATATACATCTATTGACATAAATTTTTAAAAAAGGAACATTTATGTACGATAACATATTCACACAAAAAAAATTCAAAATTTTGAGTTTTTGGAAAAAGAAAGAAAGTTGTATTTCATACCAGATTCATAGAAAACAGGAATACAATAAAAGGGTTTTAGATTTTTTTTTTTTTAAAAGGGGGAGAATTTAGAATATTGGGAGGAAAATATTGAATGAATCGATGTACGAAATGTTGCCATTTTTATTTTAATATTCATTTAAATTTCAGTGACATCTAATATCACAACCATTAAAACAACACTATGCAAATAAAAACTTTTTTTTTGACAGTTTAGTAAAGGAAGAAATCAAATATGATAATAGGGGCAATGAAGCGAAGCACAAAAATTCTGTTGATTCAAAAATTTAAATACTGTTACAAAATGTTTAAAAACTTCAACCAGGCCTATTTTTAAAGTTTTGTTCAACCACTTTAACCAAACTGTTTTTAATGCATTCATTGATTTATTTTTTTTTATCATGTGAGAACATGATGCTGTTTTAGCTGGGAGGTTTTGGTGTCTCAAAAATTTGAAGGCAAGAAGTATTCGTTTTTTCTCTTCATTGGTAGATAGCGTATCACCTGATCCATGACATTTGAGGTTTGTTTTGCCAGTATTGTTTCAGATATTTAATCATTATCAATGGATTTTATTAAAAGATTATTAAAAGTTTAAAGTAAACGATTTTTCTTTGATAAACATTTTTTAATATTTTAATTAAAATATTATTACAAGTTTAAAGCAAACAATTTTTCCTTTAATAAACAAATTTTTTATTAATTTTTTTTCGGTGTCTTTTTTTTTTTGTATTTTTTTGTATGATAGTTGATGATCATTTGTAAACCTTTTGGAATCTGGCAGTGATTTTTAAACTATTTAATGACTTAAATTGATTAAGGCAAATAATGACTTAAAAATAACATTTTCACATGATAACTTGAAATTTGCGATTGTAGATTTTATTTTTTTTCTTCTTTTTCACTTTTTAATTTGAGAGAATTCTCGAAAGCTCTCCACCCTCAATCATTATTCCGATTTTTCCAATTTCTATTTTATATGATAGCTCACAACGCCTCTAAATGCAATAAAAAGTCATCAATCGCCTGCTACTCTACAACTTAGAAAACATTTATAAAAAAACAGTTTCACTTCACGTTCTCTAGGGGGGGGGAAATACTAGTTGAGTGTCAATTTCAATCACTATGCAGATTTCGCTGATTTTTATTTTATTTGAGACGGCGACATCTTAATATTTCATTAATGCTCACTTGTTCTCTACAGCTTTCTGTTTTCGTGAGATATTTCGGAATAAAAGTTTGATTCAACCACTCATCAATTTCGCCACTTTGCATGCAAAAATAACCAATCAGAATGATCCAGGATTTTGAGCAAGTATAATTTAACATTCCATTTTCATTGTTTGTGATAAGATATGGTTAATCAAAGTTACAGTTGGTTGCAAAAGGTGCTGTTAGTATATTTTATTCCTTAGGCCATCGAAACGCAGGTACTATGAGAAAACGTGAGATTCAAAAATTTGAATGTATGAGAACGATTGAACATTTTAATTTTCGTTGTGATTTTTCAAGATTTTTTCTGTTCTTTAACATACGTATTTTATAAAAAAAAATATTTAAAAAAAATCGTATGTGAAAAAAAAATTCAACTCTTTCTATAAATTTTTGGATAATATTCATACATAAATAAGCCTTCAGACATTCCTGATATTTAGTAGTATACCAAATAAAGTTGTTCTATTTTTCTTCAAATTTAAAACTCATAAGTATTGGTATAAGTGCAAAAGGATTAATTTTAATTTTAAAACTTTTAGTTGGTTGGTTTGGTTTGAAGTTTTAGGGCTCAAGAACCAATAAGAAGGTTACACTCAGCCAAACTAGTTTATCTCTAATTCAAAGCCCCCCCCCAAAGGGTTTCTATAAAAATGACAAATAAAAAAACGTTGGTAAAACGATGAAAAAACACGAAAAGTCAAAACGAAGCCATAATAGTGAGTTCAAATTAAGGAATAAAAACCAATAGACTTTAAAAAGAAAAAGAAAAAGGCTCTTACGTGGATGACTGCCAAGCAACAATGATAAAGTTACTGTTGTTGCTTCGAAGTAAAACAAACACTGAGCATTGAAATATGGGTATTCTATAAGAATATAATAAACTGTTATTTCACAGTCCCAATGTGGACATATTGGCTTTTGATCATTTAATAAATGATGCTTATGTGCCAATCTAGTATGACCGATTCTCAGACGAGTAAAAATTCTATCATGTTTTCGATTATTTAAAGACGGCCAGTTTTCTATAATAGGCTTGGAAGTATGAAGTTTGTTTAGAATTTCAAAATTCCATTGAGTTTGTCAGTTGATTTAGACCGGGGTTTGCCAGCTACTTCAAATCGCATACTGGTATGTGTCTTTCTAAAAAAATGAAGATTTAGCTCTCTTATTAGCCAGTTCCTTAACATATATTCCCACATGGGAAGGTATACAGCAGAATAAAACTATAAAGCTACGAAAGATAGTCTTATAAAATGTCTAAAATTTTTATAATATTTGGATGAGTATGGTTTTGAAGTGATTTTAAAGATTTTAATACACTTAAAGAGTCTATATAATCAACGTTTAAAACTTTTAACCGCCGATTAAAGAAAAAATTACAAACTATTCATATAAAACTGAATAAATTAAAAATTAAGTGGAAGAAAAAAATAGTCTTTATTATAGTAAATTTATTAGGGCATTTTAAATATGTATATAATAATAAGAAAAAAAACCATACTTTTCCCAAATATAATTGTTTAAAATTCCTCTCCCCCCCTTTTTTTTGTAAATATATATTTTATATTTAAATCCTTTTAACATGCAAAACTGCAATACAATTTACAAGCTCCTTGTTTATAAAACCATAAAAGATTAAATATAAAAAAATAATGAATTAAATTAATTCGAGTTGAAAATATTCCAGATTCAGACCAGATAAAATCTATAAATAGAGTTTTGAATGGTATACGGAGCCTGCAATGAGAGATAAGACTTGAACGGTTGAAAGTTGCATAATTGTCTGTAACACACGGGCAGTTTATACACTCTGCTTGCTTTAGTCGGATGAGAACTACTGCTATCAGTAAAGCATTTGCTATTTGCATTGTACTAAAATTATTCATCACTATGAATTATTATCAACAATTCATTAATTTTGTTGGGGCCGATATATATATTTTAAATTTCTTGTTTTATTAAGTAAACACGTGGAGAGAAAAAAAAAGGCTTAATCGAAACATATATATTTCAATATCTGGTCGTAGAGATGCTAAGATTTTAAAAAAAAATTTCATTTGAACATTAAGATCAGAAAAAAAAATGTCTACAGTTTAATTAAATTGAAGTCCTTACGAGCAATAAAGGGAAATCTGTGCTGTGTACATATATTTGCATTTTAGAAGTCAGACTGTTCTACTAACAGTTTCCAATTTTAGCATAGATATATTTTGGAAAATGGAAATGGACAACTGTAGACAATTTTTAAAAGTTTATTTAATTACAAATTTATGGTCTTTCGAGGTTTTGCCACATATTATTTACTCATATGCAATAGAGATCAGCATTAAAATATTTTAATGATTGTCTTTTTAAGGATACCAGTTTCATTCTTGAGCAGTATTTTTCCTGAAATTTAACAATTCATTTGAAATTTTTAACAACAAATCCAATTGTTGCAATAAAATCCAGCCATTTTATTTATTACATCAAATATTATATCCCGTGATCCCCCCCCCCACCATTATTAAAAGTTTAGAAAAAAAGGCATCAAAAACCAGAAAATAAAGCTGCAATACCGCGCCAGTCTGAAGGTAAATGATCAAGACAACATGCAATATAAAAAACAATTTTTTAAAATCAATTCCTACTTTGGTTATTAGGAAAAATTTAGTAAGTTAGGAAATATTTTATTTTGGTTACTTTTCAATTATTGTTCTCGTGTTCCGCTTTACAACGGAAGGAGAGATGCAGTAGCTTCTGAGGCTATGGACCCCTGGCAGCCGAACAATGATCACCTTTGACTCAATACCCTCAGTTGTATTAATTTCGATATAGATAACTTTATGACCAGGTTCGAATTCAAAGCACAAGGGATGCGAATCTAACGCCCTGCCAGCCAGGCAATCCCGAAATGCAACTACTATAAAGAACTAACTACAAAGGCGAGAAAATTATGTTTTAATTAATTAATAAAAAAATTAATGAATTAATATTCGAAAGAATTGTATTAACATCCAAAGTCATCTAGTCATCAAAATCATCAATACAATTTTAAAAAATTTCAAAATCATCACTACAATTTTAAAAAATTTACTTGAAATTGATTGAATGAATAAAGAAAATGGTTGGATTAACAATGGAAAATTTGAACTAT
>JAOUZG010053171.1:173034-196091 GCA_026289955.1 Argiope argentata | reverse complement strand
TTCTCAATGAAAAATATCTTTGGGAGTTATTTAATTATGATGTCCCATTCTCTTATTTTTTTTACGCAACGAAAAAAATCTGATGAACAAGTTTGTTCGAAATTTTTTTCAAATTGTTTTTTAAATTAGAGATTGGGACATCATAATTAAATAACTCCCAAAGATATTTTTCATTGAGAAGTATTCACTAAGAAATTTGAAACTAAATTTAAAAGTTTAGTGAGTTGTATACTTAATGCTAGTAGTTAATCGATTAATGTGTTCACTGTCAAGACTCAGGTCTGTAATTCAAACTATCAATCTAAATCTTTCTTTGCTGTATATTAGCTACAGAGGAGAATAGATTATCCAATTAGATAGCGTGAACTAAGTAAATAATCTGTGTGAATCACAGATGAGTCACACGACAGCCAACGTGCTAAAATAACACGGTTTTAGCATCTATCACAGTTTGGAACTCAATACATTGTTGAAAAAATCATAAACAATAAGCGATGTATCGGATATTGAGATTACACACAAATAATATTTCCGGCAAACCTATAGGTCATCGAAGTCGGTTAATAGTAAATAAACAAAACGAGAAATGAAGAATAAGTTTTTTCGTCTTTATCTTTATTAACCTCCATTTGTTGTTGGACGAAATGACTCATTTCCAGTTTTATTTAACTATCAAATCAGTAATTTAAGAAAGGACGTTCTTATCTGTTTGCTAATTGAGATAATGTATTTCATAATTTAATCAGTTTCAGATAATTCATTTTTTATTCAAATTTATTTAAGAATATGTTTATACTAATTTTCTAACTTTGATGGCATAAATTGCATATTTTGAAGAGGAAAATTTAATTGATATTGCTTCCATAATATTGCATAGTGATCAATTTATTTGGATCTCACTTCAGTTGTGACACCATTTTACTAATCTCCAAATCAATTTGGTGAAATGATTTTTGAAAGAGAGAGTTCAGGACATAATCAAATATTTCTTCACAAGAAAAGTTAAAAATTATTCTTTCTATTAAAAATTTTGAAGTTAAATGTGTGAAAACTGATAAAATGATCTTACATAAATAAAAATTGCATTCATATTTAATATATATTTTTGATTTTAAAACAATGTTAGAATTATGCTTTCTTTTCATATTTAATGCAGTTTAATTTCCTTCTATTATTATTTTCAAGATCTTACACTTTTGTGAATATGTTTAGATCTCCATATTTTTTTTATAAAAAAGATTTCGTTTTAAAAATATTTGTTATACTTCTCAATTCAATATTATAAAGATTGTAGAATCGTATAATACTTTTTCTCCACTGGATGGAGCTTCAAATGTGAAATAAAAATAAAAATTAATCGATTGTAATTCCAGAAAATATCACAATATTATCATCGTAAAATAATATTATAAAATGTTATCTTTTGTACATTGAAAAATTAGAACAAAAAGGCATTATAAATTTTCATTATCAACTAAGAAATTATATCATTATTTAAAGTATCAAAAATGATGAAAAAATGAAGGTCGTGTTATTTTCATTGTATTATATTAGTTTTTTTAGTGTGAATAGGAACATTTGCAGTGGTGTTCAATCCCATGACGTAAGTGCACGGAAAACCAACTATGAAATAAATATGTAATTGTTAAGTATTATTTCCTCTAACAATGCTTTGCCTTTTTAGACTCTTTACTTCATTTTCTCATTCCTAATGTAAACTGAGCAAATGATAAGTGGACATACCTTCCCTGGTTATCAGCAATAGAAGTAAATAAATCATTATTAAATCGAAATTCATTGCAACTAAGAAAGTATTGATAATAATACAAAAAAAATGTAAAAAGTCAACAGTATTTTTTAAAAAAAGTCTATAAATTTGTATGAATAAAAATTTTTTAAAAATGTAAATAGATATTTTTATGATATTTTCGAAAGTTATCACGAACAAAATTCAAAATATCAATTATTTTTAATTAATTAGAATTCTAAGTAAAATTTTAAAAGAATCCTTTCGATGTGCATATTTCCATCCTCCAAAATATATTATATCTAAATTTGGCAGTTATGAATCAAACATTCTGGACTGTAAAGCTATAACAAATAGAAAGGCACGCATAAATACACAGATACATTCCCCTTTATTATTAATAGATATTATTGAACCTCTGCTGCTATATGTCTAAGTTACAAATAAACTATAATATCTTTAGGCTACAATGTGATAATCGTAAAGTATTCTCTCAGCAGACATCCTCAGATGGATTTAGTTTTAGTTTAAGTTATATTAACACTCAGTATGCTTAATACAAAAAAAAAAGCTCAAAAGGAAGAGGAACTCTTTCGCATTACTTAGCTTCAGTGTGCTTTCAATCACTTCATTTGCTACTGTTTTGAATTTTAATTAGTGATCACGATACTTGTATTACAATGGGACAAAAGTTATAACCCCCCCCCCCCGCTCTCCCATGAAGTTTTTTTAATGTAACGGTTTTTTTCCCTATAGATTTTGGTAAACATTATCGGATAGTTAATTTGTGGTTCAATTTTTTTCAATATGAAATTCAGGGACATTTTTCAACTTTAATTCCAAAATCTATATATACAAGTAGCAGCATTATGAATATAAATGAATTTTACATGACGTTTTATCTTTTTTACAGCTGATTTTAAGTAAATGTATTCCGTTCTACCGAAAATGAGTTTTTTTTTCGTGTTGTCTATATAAAACATGAATTTATAGTTAGTTAGTTAGAGGGGTTTTTTTTTTTCCGTAAGAGCCAGATTTGGCTATGCTGAGCCAACATGAATATATAGATAACCTCAATGATTTGACTACAAATTCGACCAAGCGTTAAATTCTGCCAAATTTTGTTGACAGATTTTGCTTACTAAAACAGAGATGATCAAATTTTTGAACGAATTGATAAGTCACGTGTTGAGAAAATTTAAGAAAAGCTGTAAAAGAATAATTTCATACTACTAAAATTCATTTTTTCAAATGTACGGTCTCCCTACAAATCGTTTCTTAATCATCATTTAATTGACTTGAATGACAGCTTTTGTGAAATAAAAAGTACTTTTTTATATACATTATTCAATGAGCTACCATCAAAAAATTAAAGAATCTCCCAAAAGCTTTAATTCATTTTTTTCATGGACTTTCTATATGATTTAAAATACTTGTACTTGATTGCATATTTGCTACTATATCTTGAGCTTCAGAAATAGTACAGATTCCTTTACTGCAACTGTAATTATTTAAATGGATTGAAAACGTTATGACTTAAGGAAAATCGTCATTTCTATTCTTTTATGTGGACATTCATATACAGAAGTTAAAAATCATACAACTGATCATACGAGTGACAGCGAAGTTATTTTCATACTAACTCTTTCTTCTCCTTTTTATATGCCTTTACTTCACTTGATTAGTTTCATGCTTGAAAAAGATAAATGTCGCATTCAATATTTCATTTACTTCTAGATGTACTGGAGTTTTGAAATTTTGTACGCATGCGTTGACGGCAGATTTTAATAAAATTATTTTATTTTTAAACGTATTTTTTAAAAATATTTTAAGAACTTAATTACGTTAATGTATGTACGAGTTGAACCTGTACGAAAAGAAAACATACAACAAAATAGAGCTTTTTTTAAATTATTGTATTTGTTGGGGGAACAGATAACTGTAGTAATATATACAGGGATCAATCACGAACATTAAATAAAAGTCATTGCAGGAACGTATGGATATATGCTTCACATCTTCTAAATGACTGGGATGATTTTAAACAAATTTTAGAATTAATTTTTTAGGACAAAAGAAACAATAAAGTCAGCTTTTTAAGAAGAAAAATTTAATTAGATATTCAATTTATTTAAAATTAACTGACATTTTTTTAGTTTTTCTGTTTTTAATTCGGAGCAAATTCCTTTACAAGACATTGCTTAACACTATTCTAAAATTTAAAATGTTGTCCTTTCAGCAATACCAAATTTCTTTCTTTGCACTTTCTCCTATTTTTTTTTAAAGTTTAATACAGTTGATTTTGAAATATGGAAACAATAAAATTGACATCAAAAATATTTTTGATTTTCTCTTTCATATCTATTGGAATTATTTTGATTGATTTCAATTAGTTATCGATAAGAAAGAATAATACAGCTTTCATTTTCAATCAGTTATAAATAATCAAGGGAAGTCAATCAGATATTATGATACTATAAACAATTATAATAATTTATACAAAATAAATTTTACATAAAGGATATTACAAGTGTAAAAATTCTGAACAATACCTGGTACATCAACTAGTAGAAAATAAAAGCTGACTTAACCAGTACAGTGCTTACAATAGGTATATCATTAAAAATAATATGGCTGAAGTAACAAGAGTTTTGATATTTATTAACAGTAGTTATAGGTTATTAATTTTTTTATTCATAAACAAAAGCAATAATAATCAATTATAGGGAATAATATTTAAACAAATGAATAATTAAAGAAAATTATTATTTTATAGGACCGGTCGAATGAGTTATATCATAACCACTTAAAAAGTAATTAAAATTCTAATATTTTATAAGCAGTTAATAATACTTTATCTAAAAGTGATTTGAATGATTCAATTTTACTCACATCTTAGTCGAAACAGTTTGTAATTCATAGAACTCGTATTTATTATTTTTTATTTGCCAGTTAAACCAATAAGATTTTTTAAAGATCGATCTGCCTTTAGCTTCCTTTAGTCCAATGATTATCTACTTTTCCAAGGACACTAAGCTGAATTCACTTGAATTACTACTTTACTAGTTATTCCATTTGATAATTGGCTCATTTACCCAGGTAATGCGAAACAATTTTTTCTGGAATCAATAAGGCCGAATTTATTATTTTTATTTGCCATTTAAACCAATTATTATTTTATTATTTGCCAGTTAAACCAATGGGATGTTTTAAACATCCATCTGCCTTTACCTTCCTTTAGCCCAATGGTTACCTAATTTTCCAAGGACGCTAAGCTGAATTAAATCGAATTAATATTTTACTAATTATTCCATTTTAGAATTTACTCATTTACCCAGGGAATGCGAAACAATCTTTCTGGAATCAACAAGGCCGAATTTATCATGTTTTTAGAGCAAAAAGTTAATAAACCTTTCTTTTACTACTTACTACTTGCTTTCAATCATGATCAGATTTCAATGTATTTTTAAGTGCACTCCTCCTTTGAAAATGAATACGAGTTACTAAGGACGGGCATGGTGATTTGCAGATGACTCAGAGGGCCAGGATATTTGAGATGGTTCCTTTCTTTTCTAACATCCACTCCAACCAAAAAACAGTTAATCTTTCCCCGCATGTAACCTCTCCATTTACAAGGCCATTTTGGCATAAAATTACTCAAATTTTAATTCAATCTCTATAATTAAGTCAAAGACATAATTAATTTAAAAGATAAGAATCATTTAAACGTTCTTAAGTATCCCAAGTGCCCTTCATATTCAAATGAATGTTTCAATGTCCTAAATTGAAATTATAATATAATTTAAAGGATAAATAAATTCGATGATCAAGGATCGTGCATTCTTGTTTTAACTTTCCATACAAGGCAAGAATCTTCGAAAGAATCAAAAATTGCAACTTCGAACTTCATATAAAAAACATGAGTCTTGGAATGTGCTTACTCACTTTAAGCGAATGCAAGTTGTTATCCCATCTAATAAGATGCTAATGAAAATCAAATTCTGAAATGTATTGTCATTCGTTCAGTTTCCATTTCATTTATACATTTGAATGTGTAAATAAAATACCGCTCATCAATCTTAAATAATTTTTATTGGTACCAAATTTAGCAAAAATTCTTTACTGATTTTTACTAATCAAAGAGACTTCCAGTTAATTAAAAAAATATTTTCAATTTTCATTCTGAATTTCAAAATAAAAGGTGAAATGGTCAATTAATTATTTCAGCCATTGCTTGTGTGTGTGTGTGTGTGTGTGTGTGTGTGTGTGCGTTCGTGCGTGCGTGCGCGCGTGTGTGAATATGGTTGCATGTAGATGATGATGTAATACCTTTAGGTTGGAGAAGAGAAACCATCTAATATCTCTTTAAGAGAAGAGAGAGAAACCATCTAAGATCACTTTTCAAAAAGCTAAATTTGGCAAAAAGAAATTCCAGGTCATTTCTATTTGTCACATAATTTAAAGGCATATTTGAGTTCAGAGCTAAAACTACGCAAATGTTATCTTAATTTGGATTTCTTAATTCAACTCTTTATTATTTTTTTATTTTTTGATCAGGATGGCACTTTGATTGCCAGCTATTACTATTAAAAATAATTTCAAATTATTATTATTTACAATTTTATGTTTTACTTAAAGATATCGTTATATTATGTTAACGAGAAATTCAAAGGACAAGATAAAAAAAACGAATATCGACAAATTTGAATTATAGTCACTCAAATCCTTAAAGTTATTAGTGGTGATTTCCATCTAGGGATTAGGTGGTGGATTAGATTAAGCTATCTAGATTAGGCAGCTATCTAAGGCTACTTGCATTCAATTCTGATCAGAAATTCTTGCATTCAATTCTGAAAAGGAGCTAGAAAAAGGCGGTTAAAAATATAATTAATATAATATGAAGTAAATAACTTTGTTAAAAAGTACAAATACTGTGTAATAAATTCGAAATTATTACTAATTAATTATAATTGTAAAATATTAAATTAATTAAAATAACTACTGTAAATTGCATTTTTATTAATTATAAAATATTGAAATAATATTCGTTTTTACTAGTATGATTATTTTTTATAATATTTTTGAAAAGTTGAATAAATATGATTGTACATAATTACAAATACAAAGCGGTAATGAGTTATAATAAATAAATAAAAATATATACATCTTCATAAAAGTATGAAATAAAAGAATGAATTTAATAAAATATTAGAATATTGATTAGAATAAAAGTGTCTTGAAATGTGAAATTAAAATGTTAATTTTATTACAAGCAGAGTATTTAATGCATACTGATTAAATACCTTGAACAAAATACTCCAAATTTTTTCTTGTTATTTTCAATTAATTGTTCTTCGCAGCCCCCACCTCTCCTTCTTCCATTGTTTTATTCTTTGACCTAATTGGACAATAATAATAAGGCTTCTCAAAATATTATTTTCTATCAAAATGAATCAACCTATAACACTTTTAATAGAATTTGGATTAAATTAGACCGAAATTTGTAAAGTTCGATAAACATGTATATCAGTCCAAAAATATTATAAAGACAATCTGTGAGGAAATCGTAAATTTGTAAAAGAAATTACCTATATTTTCCATAATAAAAAATCAAGGTGATACTTAATAATATGGCAGAGTATCAGATTCATTCTTAATCGCACCATAGACATGACTGGAAGTATGTTTTAGATAAGGTCTTCAAAGCTATTATTAATTTTAGAAGTTATTATAAGTCCTTAAGCTACTTTTAGTTTTTAAAGAGTTTTAAGAATTTCGTGAATATTTATGATACCATTTGAATCAGCATTTTCTTTCATTTATTTGAATTTCGCTTTAAATATTAATCAGGGAATAAAAGGGTTTTTTGTCTTATTTTTGTTATTCTGTTATCTGGAAGGAATTTTTTATAATTTTAAGGGTGATAGAATATTATATTACTTCAGTGAAAAACGGTTGAATTCTTAAAGCCGATTTTTGGCGCCAAATAAAATTGAAACAAGTTTAAGAATTTAGATGCAAGAATTGGCTTAAGAAATTGAATTTCTCTGTTACCTGCTCAATATAAAGATAAAAGTATTAAAATTTCACTTCTTCATATAATTTCAAAAGAAATACTCATGAATAATTCATTTTTTATTGGGTTCCAAAACAGTTTTTAATTTTCTAAACTTCCGTCCTCATCATATCTTCATTTCTTTTTAATCGGCTTATATTCAGAATCATTTCGAATAATAGTCCAGGCATAGGACTTTGCTGCCATCTATTGGTGAAATTACATACTACAAGCTATCCGTAAGCTGCAATAAATTGAGAAATAATATTCCACGTTTTTTTCCTTTCCCTTCTACTCTTTTTTTCCCCCGTTCAACTTAGCTTAAAATAAAATGCCAGAGTCATTTGTCATAAATTAAATGACACTGAAACTCTCTCTTTTTATAGTTTTGAATCAAAAGCGGCTTCTAAAATAAAAATGGGAAACAACTGTGTTATAAAAATCCGAATATTTTAAAAGATATCAGTCCTCTTCTCTTCTATTTTGAAATATAAATTGTTTCGTAACGGTCAAAAGTTAGTCGTTTTCTATTTGAAAAGATAGATACAGCTTTCGCATATGCTATTCCGAAAGGACGCTCCGGTGGTTTTTGAGGGCATGGGCATTGTAAGTATGCGCAAAGCGGGATCTATTTAAAAACAGGAGGGGAAAAATAAAAACATACAAAATTGAGACGAAAACAAAACGCAAAAGAATTTTTCCCCCGAAATTTATTTCAAATTCTCAGAAAGTCTTGTGCAGGCCATACATCAAGAAAATGGCAGTTTCATTGCAAATACATTTGGCTACTCTTGAGTATGCTTTTAACTTTTAAAGTTGGTTTTGAAGTCATCAAAAAACAAGATGGACAATTTTTTTTTATTCAGTTTATATCTGTATGAGCATTCATACATATCTATGTCTTTTATCCCATTTTTAAGACTTTATATTTCGCCGAAGAAGAATGTGTTTGAATATGATGACATCAATGATAATAGTTCGTTTAGTATATCGACAGTAGGTTTTTTTTTAAAAAAAAGATATATGCCATTAAAATGGTAAAATTCATGAACTGGAATTTAGAGCATGTATATGCTTTTGTTTCGAAGGAACAAATAAATGATTTCTTTTTCGAACTAATTTTGTTTCATCATTTCTGACACAATTCCTAGCTGGTTTGAACAATGATTTCGATCGGTGCTTCGTAAGTTATGTACTTGTGCTCAGGACTTACGGAAAAATAATCGCTTGTGTGGAACAAAATACCACATAAAAACAAAGCTAATTATATATTTAAAATTTTTTTAAAAAAATAACAAGGTGTATATTCATTTCATCTGGTTAATCTATTATTTCGTTTGATTAATCAATTATTTCTTTGATTAATTAATTATTTCGTTTGATTAATCTATTATTTTTTTGATTAATTATTTCATTTGATTAATCAATTATTTCTTTGATTAATTGATTATTTCGTTTGATTGATCAGTGGTTAATGGTAGATTTGATTAAAACTTAAAGAGAGATCAAATTAAAAAGTATAGGACTCTTAGGCAATGTGAGCCTCAGAACATCCTTTACCCTACTCAACTTTTAAAAATTGGATTAACTTAATAATTTAAAAAAAATTGGTTTTATTATAATAGGATCTGATGTAGTTTTTTCTAAAGGAGTTTTGAATAATTGAGGGCAACGAATGAATGAAGCTTGAAATCGTTTAATCTATGAACACAAATGGCAATATTCATCAACATCTTTTAATAGTGTATATTTTTTTACCTGCTTTCACCAACATAGAATTATTATTGCGTATCTTCTTTGAAAGCAGATGCGTTTTTAAAAGGTTAGCCTGCTCTTACCAGGATTGCTTTTTCAAGCTGGTTGAAACTATGTTGGTTTAGACTGTTTAATGACTTAAATTAATTAGGAAAAATAATGACTTAAAAATAATAATTTTTTCACAGGATGAAATGAAATTTATGCTCGTAGAATTCATTTATTTTTAGTTTTAATTTCTGTGTAAGTAGTTTTGAATTAATTTTCTGAAAATTTGAGATTACAATATCTTTCATTACAAGAAAGTTGATTTCAATATATCGCCTAAAAAATAAAAATTAAAAGTTAACTTTAAACAAAATGCTATACATAACTCTCCCTCTTTTTTTTTAGCATAATCTAAATATTTTTTTTTTAAATTATAGATTAAATTGTTATTTATTGTTGAACTTTGACAAGTGAGAAAAAGGAAAAGAAATTTGGAAAATATTTTTTAATTAATGTTAGAAAAACAATAAGTTGTTTTATTCGAATTAGATCGAGAGCACAACTCTAGCGAATTAAACTTCCCAAAACATTGAGGGAGAAAAATTTGGAGATTTTGAAGAACTATTTTTTTCCTTTCTCTATATATCAACCGGTCGTGCTCAAAAACCATTATTTGACTAATTTGCAACTTTATACCTATGGAGGATTAAAATTCTATTACGTTTAAAAAATTCCAGAATTTTTCTTATTATTGAACCATTAAAATAACAAATAAACATATAAAATGTTTATTTGCAATTTCCTTAAAAGTAATTACGTTTTGTAATTGGTCATTTTTACCACTATCCATACAGAAATATAATGCAAGCTTCATTTACTAACTCCAAAATGCTGAAGTCCTTTCTATTGAAATTGAATGAAGCTTCGTCCTAAATTTTTTTTTTATTATTATTCCAAACATGTTCTAATCACTTATAGACGTAGGCAAATTGAAATTTACATAAAATATGAATCACTTTTTCTTGATTATCATTATTTTTACACGAAAGTAAAACTACCAGTTGAAGAGTAGGGTATAAATTTTTATTTATATAGTTTTTCATTGATATTTTAGCTGAGATCAACATTAAAAGCTATAATAAAACTAAACTATTAAATCTTAAATGCTCGACATTTTAATTTTCATTACTTGAAAAAAAATCTTATTTTATTTAAATATGGTTTATATTTGAAAAGTAGTTTCTTTTAATTAATAATGCTAGGGTTTAACAGTGAAAAAGAATTTATAAACAGTGATAAATATAGATTTAAATACCTTACTTTAAAAATATGAGTTAATTCTACATTTCAGAATAAGACACGATCCAGCACAAAAGATTTTTTTTTGATATTTTCACCCATGCATGCTAATAGATGCACTTTTGTATTTTTAAGCGAATGCCATTACATTTCAAATATCAATTTCTAATTCAACATTTCAGAATAAGATATGATCCAGCACAAATGGTCGTTTTGAAACTTCCTCCCAAGCATGCTAACAGATATACTTTAATATTTTTAAACACCTGTCATTGGCAATCAATAGTTAAGAAAAGGGTTAGTAGCGTGCGATCTCAGCAATTTATAATTTTTTTGATGGTATGTTTAATATACAGATACAGGAAATTTATAAGAGCTGGTATAGTATTTATTTGTCAATTTATAATAGGTGGGATACGATTAATACACAGGTACAGGAAAATCAAATATTTATTTTGGATTCTTTCTTTATAGACCAAAATTTCGAGCAAAATTATATTTCAAGATTACATACCAAATTTTATATATTTAAGTTAGTGCTTTTTTGAATTATCGCGTTTACATGCTGGTGAAATTACAGACCAAATGATGTGATAAGCACTTAACAGACATCTAATAAGATGCAATAGAGATCTATATTTCAGTTATTATAACTATTAAATAAATTTCGTTTACCTTAATTGTTTTGTTTTTTGAATTATTGAGCTCATGCGCATACAAAAGAACAGATCTATAGATGGTCAACTCCTAGATTGATTTGATTCCGAATTTGATATATATCTACATTTTACATGATAAATCTGTGCACTAAATATCAGCTACTCAACTCTCTTCCTTTTATACTAATCATGTTAACTCATTTAACGGACAGCAGAAGAGACAAATTTCCTGGGAATAATTTCATTCAAAATTTGAAAGAAATAAACAGATTTGGTCTATGATGCATATATAAAATCTCATTCGTCTGACTCGAAGTGCTTTTGAATTATCATGTTTGTAAATAGACATGTTGTCACTTGCAAAAAACAAGCTCTCTGAGGTAGTCAGCGATTTAAGCGTAATCATTAAGACTCTTGTTTTGTAGTACTGCCAACTTGGGCCAAGAGTACGACTTTTGCTACACACTCACCACATTCGCTTGCACAGCCCCTTTTTACACGGAGGAGGCATTCACACACCTTACAGATAGAAGTCTGACGAACAACCATGCCCGAACCAGGACTCGAATCCGTGATACCCAGATTACGGGGAAGACGCGCTACTCCTATTTTTTATCCAATTTTTTTCCTATTATTCCTATAATTCCTATTATTTATCGAATTTTTTTTCGAATTCAGGAAGGACTGATCGTCAAATTCTCGAGCTGAATGTTTAGACGATTGCAAAACTTTCTTTTCGTCTTAGAAAGTAATAAAGAATATATGTAGTCGCGAGCGAAAAAGATCAATTTTTCATATTTTTCCTCTGCATGTGAACTACGAGGTACTTATTAAATATTAATTTGATAACATTTTTAATATGAATATAATTAGAAACAACCGATTTTAGAACTTTAATTATATTCCCATAATATTTTAAAAGACATAATTAGATACGCTGCTTAAGATCAACATATTTCTTTCGAGTTAAACGATGCGTCGCAAAAAGTGCCTAATATTTTCAAAAAAAAAGAGACATTCGTAATATAGGTTTTGAAGTAAAAATGAATCAAAATAACTTGTGTTGAAAAAGAAGTTGTTTATCCAATATCACAATCCATCAAAATTTGTTTCAATTTCTGGAATATTCCTATTTTATGGAGAACTCAGTACGAATTTTCTGAGGAATATCCTTATATGATATATACCTTGCATATTGAAAGGCTAACTACAAGATTCTAAGAAAACACAAGTAAGCTTAATGAATTAGTTAACAATATTTCGATTGAATGATAGATAATTCGAATTTTAGCGGTTTGATCCGATTTGTTAAAACTCGAAGTTACGAGATTTCTATTTTTTCCCGGTTTTTCGAGATATTCTCTGCTTAGAATAGGATGGAAATTTAAAGTTCAGAATTAAAAGCAAATAGTAATAATAATAAACAAATACACACAAATCGAATTGATGATAGAAAAACTTTTTAATCCTACCAGGTTATAAGTACTGATATTTTAAGTAATTATATCACTGGGTTGTAAGACTCAATAAAGACTTGACCGCCAATAAAAACGCATGCAAAATTCTACTATTAAAACCGATACCGTAATTCATAATTGATGAGAATTAGATCGTTTCAGCTAAATTGGAAGAATTGGAAATTCTTGAGATAACATATTCTAACAAGGAATTTAAGAAATATACATTTAAAAATGGTACAAAAAAGAAATTATTAAAATTTAAAAACACTTACGTGGCGATTAAAATGATGTAATCAGCCGGCGTCCTGACACAGAAGTAGTGCGTCTTTCTCGTGATCTGGGCGTCCCGGGTTCGAATCACAGTTAAGGATGGTTATTCTTCTGCATACTATCTGTAAGGTATATGAATGTATCCCTCAGTAAAAAGGGGCTGTGCAAGCGAATATGATGAGTGTGTAACTAAGTCGTACTCTTCCATAGTTGGCGCTACTTGGAAAACAAAAGATGCTCATTCGACTTAAAATCGCTGACGGCCGCCAACGCGCTTGTCCAATGACAACTGCCATTAGTAACGAAAACAATGGTATGATCAAAAAGGTATTTTTTAAAATGGTATATAAGATCAGTTTTGTGCAATAACATTTCGATATTTATGCCGAAAATCTCTTCAAGAAAAGTTCAAAAATGTTGTTTAATTTTCAAGTAATTAAAATTTCTTATATTTTACGATGTACACATTCCCAGCATCCAAACTATGTCTGTAAAATTTGATAACTCTAGATCAAATGGTTTATTCTATTGAAGGCTAACACACACATTCTGCTTTGTTATTAAAAAACTGCTACTACAAATACATATATATCTTAATACAATGTTTTTCTAATAATTTAAAACCAAACATTTTTATTATTAACATTACATTATTAATTTTATCTTCTCTTTTGAACACTAGATGGCAATGGGTAATTAAGTACGCATCCCATAGTTCATTGGGGTTGTGAGTAGAATCGATGATGACGCCGTTCTGTTAAGCTGCGTGTGTAAATGTTCTGTCTAATGTTGTGTGTTTGTTTTATGCGTAACTGTGGTTATTAAAAAACATGTTCCAGAAAACATGCGTCCTGTTGCTTCCTGCACGGATCCTAATAATCTACATTCCACCACAAATATAGATTTTTTTTCCTGGATAGAGACGAAAGGTTCAGTTTTTTTATTTGAATCTGCAATTTTCCACAAATATAAAAGTTTTAAGAAATCTTGTGTTGGATAAATGTTCCATTTCTAGCTACATCTTTATTTTAATTTTTTTTAATAAAATGACGTTTGTTGTTACAAAAAAAATGCTATGTTTCGTCCAATAAAATACCATCTAAATAGTTTAAAAGATAACTGAAAATGAATTAAAACTAAACAGTTAAAAAAATTGAAAATGAACTATTAACTAAATAGTTTAAAATAAACTTTCATAACTGATCAAGTATCAAAGGAAATCTAATTTGACATAGATAATTATCATGAAGAAATACAATTTGTTAAAAGTTCTTAACTAAATTTTAATATAAAAACTAATCAATCTATCCAGTTAATAACATATACTTCGATAAAGACAGAGATTATCTTTTCTTTAAAAAGGAGGAGGAAAAAAGCGAGTAAGGAATAGGGAAAAAAATCCCAATCTTTATGAATCACTTAATTCCTCAATTGAAAAGTTTTCTTTAAAAAGCGTTGGGCAGAAAAATAAAGCCAATCACCGCGAATAAAAGGCGGTGGCGAACCATTAAAGAAGAGATATAATCCCCACTATGGTTCACCGCTTTTCCAAACAAATCGTTAATCCAATTGAACTTTTCAGTGAACTTTCCATGTGTTTTCGATTTGGTGGAGCTTAAAACTTTCTCTCCGTTACATTTCATTTCTGATTTGCTTTTATTTGGAAACATTTTGCGTAAAAAGTTGAGCCGGACAGATTAAAACTTCGCAGAGGAGAACTTTTTTTTTCTTTTTGAGATCAAAAGTCCCTTCCTTTGACTTTGTGTTTTTTTTTCTTTCTTTTTTAAAAAAATCCCTCTATTATCGTTTTTGTCATTGCTATCTATTATAACTTTAAGAAACTATGTAAAATTTGATAACCTTCTTTCTTTCTTTCAGCGGTTGAAGTTGAAAGAAATTTCAAAAAGGATAGAAGTCTGTTTTTTTTTAATTCTTTGTTTTATTCTAAGAAATTAGTGGGAGTTAACTAGAGTACCCTTTCAATAGGATAAAATTGCGTTAACTGTCTTATGGTATGTGTATATATATATGAAGATATAAGCATTAACTACCCTCTTTTGTTGATCAATAACTCGTCACCTTATTAATAGTAATAATTCATTCATACCAGTCAACTACAATTCATCATAAGAAAAGGAATCTTATCTGAAATAATATATAAATCTATTTTAAATTAAACTTCAAATTAATGTCAGAGCATTTTGACTGGATAGCTGTGTTAGTAAAGTAATTGTAATTCATGAAATTGTTCTAAGTACTGATGCTGGAGATGTCTAAGTCTTATTTCATATCTTTTAAAAATTCAAGATTGTGGAAGGGAGCCGAATATTCATGACGTATCTAGGATCCATAAGCTTACATGTGAAAAAAAATTGACGAAATCGATATAGTGGTTGAAACTGGGGAACACTTGAGGCATTTTTCTCCAAAGAAAATATACAATGAAATAAAATTTGTAAACTTTTTTTCAAAATATGAAGGTGTTGCAGAGCAATCAACCATTGATAATGTATTTACAATTAATGCGTCCTCAAGTTAAATAAAAATTGGCAAGATTTATATATTAGTTATGCATGGGGAAATCTACTTTTTCAGATTAATTTTTATAATTTGATAAGTTATTTATTTCATTTGGTAAGTGATTTTAATTTAGCCCTGATAGGAGGTAAGTGATCTTCGATGAAGTTTTTAAATGTTTCTGATTATTTTAAATACATAGATAATTTTTATCATAATGTTTATCTGATATTTTCATTGATATATTCTTCAAAAAGTTTTTAAATAATAGTAGTTATTACAATCAGATAACTATAAATTCAATTCTTCAATGTTTAGAATAATTGAACAATTCTTCTTGAATTGAAGGAAAGATATTAATTTTTTTTTAAAAAAAAAAAGAAATGTATAAGAAAAAAAAGAAATTACATACATTTTCAATGCCCTGATTCAAGTTTATAATCATCGAATCTTCGTAAGAATCTTATCAGAATAATATATAAATCTATTCCTTAAAAGAAGAGTGAAAACTTTGAATAAGAGAAAACACTAAAAATGATCTTTATTAAGAGTTCACAGATTTCATAAGTCACAGTTCATGGACAAAAAAATCACACGAAATAGTCATATAACTTAATACAATGTCCTTTGTCTCTAAGATTATGTACAAAAATATGTAAAGGTGACACAACACAAAACACATGTGTTACACATTAGTAGCATCCAGGTTTTCACCTTCTATTGACTCGCAAATAAGCTATTCCAAACACAATCGCAGCTCCTATTAAGCCTCCGATCAGGAAGCACAGGAATCCGATTCCACCAGCATAGCCTGGAAAAGAATGAAGTGGTTTTAGTAAATCTGATGAAAATATTGACGATCTGATGACTAAAATTTTTTGAAAATTTAAAGGAGAGCAGCAAGTTGCGAAAATTACAACATCAGAAGTGTTGTATTCAAAAAGTATGCATCATTCTAATATTATATATACAGAGTGTCCAACTAGACCAGATAAATTCTACACATCCAGAGTCGAGATCACCTTTTTTGTAGGAGAGAGAAAACTAATGAAATTTAAGCGTTTGAAATAGAAGCCAAATGGTTTTGGTCGATTGTATAAATCAGTTACTTTGTTATAGATAAATAAAACAAATTGAATCAAGTAAAAGTATGATACAGATATTATGTATGGTTTGCAACAAAAGCAAATAAATAGAAACTCACTGTTAGTGTAGGGTCTTTCAGGCCCAGACACGATTTCATCTGAAAAAAAAATTATTCAAACTTTAATATTCGTGTATATTTAAACCATTAAGAAATTATCAAACGGAATATAAATTTATAAAACTAATATAAAAATTTAATAACAATTTTTAAACTTATAATCATTACAGAACTAGTTTTCCTTCAACTTAATTTTTCTTAATTTTCAAAAAAAAAAAGTTATAGTCTACAGATATAACTACTCATAATTGAGTCAAAGTTAATTTGTTCGTTACTAATTCATATGTCTACAAATATTAACTATTTTCTTCAAGTGAAATATAAAGTTATGACGAACATAAAAAATACATTAGTAGTCTTAATGACAATAAATAAATAAATAATATGGCTTAAGAATTATTTTTCTCTAAAAGTCCCCTGTTATTCCTTTCTTTTTTGTAGTTTTTGTTTAAATGTATGGAAACAGATATCCAGTATACTATAAGATGTCAAAATTAAATTGTTCTTTAGTCATACTTTACAAATTCAGGATAGAAATACTCTAGAAAATAAAAATGAATCTCAAATAATTAAAATATATTCCAATTTCACACCTTTGCAATTATTGAAACGTGTAGCAAAATGCGATACGAGTCATAAAACTTTTGATATCTTTATTAGGAAATTTTTTTAATCACCTTTTCTCTTATTAATATCCGACTTACTTGAAATACTTTCTTTATTTATTTTATTGAATAAAATCTATATTCTTTTTTTAAACAGTGAGTTTGAATTCTTAAAATGAATAGTTATTTTTCTTGAATGCATTTCTTGAATTTTCTTTTTTCCATAAATTGTTTGATGGAATGCATTTAATGATTCATAAGCAACACTTAATGACTTATAAACAATTTTAAGCCTTTTGGCCTTAGTGGACATATAGCTTCTGAAGTGCCAAGTTCATTCCTTATTGAGTAAATGAATCTTACTTTTACAGTTTATTGTAGAAAGAACCATTTTTGTACGGGAATTAAAATTTTAACGATGCAAAATGTGTGTCGAAAGATTTAAAAGTGTATTGTGGTAATAAAAATGTGTTATAAGATAAAATATAATATCAAAACATTAGAAATGCGATATTATATCATCTCACGAAAAAAAATCACAAATAAAATGCTAAAAAAATGAAATTCATAAGTTATTAAGTAATTAAAAACACACAAGAAGTCTTAAAAATTTATAAAATGTTCAAAACATACTTCTGAAATAATTGTTACAGATTGGACTGGGTGCCAGTTGCATTTTATTCGGATCTGAATCCAGCAAAATGCAGCTCGTGGCCAAGATAGTGTTTCCTTGGCAGAAATCGTAGCCGAAGCAAGTTCCTTTTCCATATTCGATGCATTCCCTGGCGCACTCCTCTAAAGTCAGGTTGGTCAAAGGAGGAAGCTTGCTGCCAACAGTTCTCTTCTCTGGATTCTTCTTGAATTCGGTACTGAATTTTCCTGAAATTACATAGCAGAATTATAATTGAGTATTTAGTGTAATTTAATGTTGTAAGAATGTATAATGTCGCTTCCCTGCGTAAATAATATTCTGGTAAAGAAGAAAGTTTTACAGATAGTTTAAACAGATGCTGATGAAAGTCAATGACCTCCGACTTTATAAACCATTTGGCGATTTGGCGATGAACTTGGCGACAAAAACGAGGGTTCCTTCAGAAAATTTAAGAGTTTTGGAAATTTTAAGAATCTATGGAGACTCGAGTTCTAGTTTATTCTAAAACTTTTGGTGTTTTATGGCAGAAAATATAAAAAGTAGAATCGATATGATGAGAAGAATAATAGCTGTCGAGCTCAAGTGAGTAATTGAGCGAAATCTCTCTTTTGAATGTTGATCTCTTCAGAGTCGCCAAGATCTTTGTATTATTACTATTGTTTATCATCGTTTTTTACTATTTACGATTATATTATTTCTACAAAAGTGGTATTCACCATTCAGTAACTAATATAAGCACTTAACAGTGAGTTTGGAAGTAAGCTATCGTTTTTCAGTATCGAAACCATTATATTGAAAGAGAGCTGATCACTAAAATTCATACGGCTCTTAATACAAATGATTTACATTTTGGAATTGTGAAGGATTTGACTTAGAAGCAGAAGACAGAAAGTATCATTATTTAAAAAAATATCAAACTTTAATGAATTTCAAAATTAAATAAAAAGGTATTTGAATGTTTATCAGACAGTATTTTGTTTAGGTTACATTTTTCTGAAATCCCTGAACGTTCTTGCTGTGAAATCGCCGTCTATTAAATCTCTTTTTACATTATTTTTCATAAAAAGGGACTAGTTATAATAATTCTGCAGCTCTAAGACATTTCATAATAAGAAATTCTTCTTTTAATGAACTTTCCCAGTTAGTTTCACATTTCAACACATTTTCAACTTAAAAACTCACCAATGATTCATTTTAGGTAAATTTGTCAGTTTATTAAACTTGCGAATTGCATCCTCATTCAGTAGATTTGTTGTTGTTCAGCAACCTTGTGAACCAGCCATCGTTAAAGTAAGATATTTTCATTTATATTTATTTGGCATTTTATTTAACAATATTGTATCAAATATGGACTAGACTTAATGTGAGTAAAGAACTTTTTTTTAGCCTTTTTTCTAAGCTAGGCCTTGCTTTACTTTCTTGATTCATTTCTGTTCTCCCCCCCCCCTTTAGCTATTATTTGCTTTCGGTAGAAACTCATCGAATGTTTCGCGTGGGATCGTATCTTCTTAAAAAAATGTTATTTAAGCATGCTCTCCGTGTTTATAAATTCCGCAATAAATAACTTTAATGAAAAATATTGGAACCTGACCAATAAAGTTTGACAAAATATTAATATTATTCTAACATTTATACACAATTTTTTCCCCAGTAAACTTATTCGGTTATTAAGCTTATAACTTTTGAAATAAATTTTCCTACCATTCCATAATTCTAGAGACCCTAAACAATTGCTTTGCACTACCTGTAAAGACTCAAAAGTTATGGCAATAATAAATTGCAGGTTATTTAAAACTTAGATTGTACCGTCGTATAACGATGACAAACGTTCCCCCCCCCAAAAAAAAACGGGGAATATTATCGTTTATTATTATGACCCTAACATCCAAGAAGCTGTTCCGGCTCACGGCTGAAAGGAGATGAAGTGGAGAGAGAGGAAGAGTTGCACGGGAGTTGGTGGCTGACACCGGTAAGAGTATGCGCTGGTAGGAGCTCCGGTGGGAACTCCCGAGAAATATGAACCAGCCATTGCTAAAACTTTGTGAACTAGCCATCGCTAAAATATTTTCATTTATTTTTATTTGGCATTTTATTTAATAATATTGTATCAAATATGAACTTGGCTTAATGTGGGTAATGCCTTTTTTTAGACTCTCTTCTATGCAAGACCTTCCTTTGCTTTCTTAGTTAATTTCTCCCTGTTCCCCTTTTTTAAATATTATTTGCTTGTGGTAGAAACTCATCTATTGTTTTGCAGGGCATCCAGTTTTCTAAAATAATGCTTTATAAGCCAGTTCTCCGTGTTTATAAATTCTACAAAAAACCACTTTAATGAAAAAAGATTGAAACCTGAGTATAATTTAAAGATTCTTTTCCTCGTTTAGAGACACCTGTTTGATCGTTATGGCATCCTGTTAGCTGTGGGGTGAACTGTATGACTCTCATTCTATGTAATTGCTCCAGACAGGGGATCCCCCTTCTTAATGGGATCATATGGATTTTGAATCAAGTCCAGATAATGAACCTAACTTGCGGTTTCCGTCCTTCCAAAAAAATAAATCGTATCTTAAAAGAGGAAGGGTGTCAAAACCTTGGGATGTAAATTTTTCTTTGTATGGACGGTCAGCTACGAGGGTGTATTATTAACGAACAAAACCATGATCTAGTGGAGACCAAAGGCGATAATTCTGAATAATTATTAGGTAACCGGGATCTCCATTGCACCAATGCGAAATTTCGAGGTCTTCGGAAGATAGTATTTTGAGAAAACTGAGAGAACGTGTGAATCGAGCTTCTGATTTAAGATCCACTCGATGATTATCGGTCGATACCTTGAACTACCCCTGCAGTATCAGGATGCGCTTACAGCCTATTAGTTTTTATTGTGAGGTTCTTTATCCAAAATAAATCTAGGAACTTTCCCGTATAACTCTTAACTGATATGTAAATATTATCAATTACATTAACTTAGATGAGAACAAGTTGTTTTTATGTATATAAGGCTGTAAATAAAAGAATTTGTCTTTAAACGCTACCCTCTTATTCGATCGGACAGGACCATGTCCTTACAATAATGACTGATGAGTTTAAATTTTTTTAAAAAAAATTTTGTACATATGTAAATAGTTATCGTTTATTTAACTATTAATATATAATAAACTTGTGTTGCCAAGAAGAGTATCATCATTTGAAGTAAGACATGGGGCACTTATATTCAGTGTAGCGATTATAGATCCCGATACGAACCTGCGACGCTTGGGCTTGTAGCCGAGTAACATAGCTATTATACCAAAAGTCGGCTTCGGTATCGTAGATGTTATCTGGCCTATAAGGCTAACGCTACAGTACTCTCCCACCAGTGAGTCGGCGAAGAAGTGAACGATTTTTTATTGGCCGAATGTTATGGCGAGTTTGCTGCTTGATCGTCAAGGGGGACTGACGATTTTTGTTGCGGGTAGATGGCGCCACGACTGTTGCTGAAGGTTGCGTTGTCAAGGTCACCAATGTAGCGATTGAAGGTTGCGGTACGAAGCTGCGACGCTTTGGCCTGTAGTCGAGTAACATAGCCATTATACCAAAAGTCGACTTCGGTATCGTAGATGTTATCTGGCTTATAAGGCTAACGCTACATTAGAAATACATAGTAGAAGTTTACTTTAAAATTGAAATTTCGTTAGTTTCCAATTCATCATAAAGCCGGTAAAATTACTTACTGACATAGTGACCGCAACTAGCACTCTTCCTCGATACTTTTTCTCTTTGTTTCGGGTTTGGATAATGTACCTTGTGGAGAAAGCAGGCCTCTTTCTCTTCAGTTGGACAGTGGTCGAAGGAAAGGCATTTGTATCCTGTTCGTTTCATGCACTCTCTGGCGCAGTCTTCCACGTTGCCGATGGGAAGAACCTCTTCAGCTCCAAGATTCAAAACGTTCCCTGGACTGCGATTGAAATTGTCGGCATACTTTCCTGCGAAATTAAAATGCGTTAATACTGTGAAATTTGATCACTTGATAATACTATGATGGGAACGGAATAGAGGTTAATGAAAGACATTTATGGATAATGTGTAAAGGACAAACCCACATAACGACAATGATAATGCATAATTAGCAAAATTTCAAGATATAATTTCATGGATATTATACTATTGAAATTGTTTTTATTTAATTAGAATTTAGTATAATTAGTAATTTTTTATATGAACTTTGCGCCCATTTGTATAAAACTCGCCAATTATGTGATGAAATTTATGTCATTTATTTTAAAGTAATTTTTTTTGTGTGATTTATAAAGGGATTTATTTTTTAAGAAAGATGAACAAAAAAAGTAATCTTTAAAATAGTGTTCTTTGAACTTAATTGTTCATAATTAATAATTAAATTTAATAATGTTCTTTAGATTTATTTTTAAATAATGCTCTTTATTTTAAAGTAATTTTTTTGTGATTTATAAATGGATTAATTTTTAAGAAAGATGCACAAAAAAGTAATTTTTATAGTAGTGTTCTTTAAATTTAATTGTTCATAACTAATAATTAAATTTAATAATGTTCTTTAAATTTTCTAAAAAATATAGTTCTTTATTTTAAAGTAATTTTCTTTTCTTGTAATCTATAAATGGACTAATTCTGTGATCAAGATACCCAAAAAAAACAACCATCCAATCACATACTTGCTGTTTATTCTTTAACATACATCTAACGTTACCACTTGAATTTTTTTGTTAATAACTTACAAGTAATAACAACTAGCATTACATTCATAATCCGAGTGTTTTGAGGCAGAATAATTTGGATCCCGTCAAAATTCCCACTAAAAATTTAACGCACGCACACACACACACACACA
>JAOUZG010053171.1:13698-139331 GCA_026289955.1 Argiope argentata | reverse complement strand
AAAAAAAAAAGAATACAACGAGGGATTGGCCTGAATTAAAATTTACTAATGTTCTTAATGATTTTGCTCCGTTATTAAGTATTATTTGTCTTATATGTGCTTGAAATGATCCTTAATACATATGGAGAGATGCGGAGAACATATTCATACTATAACTTCTATTGACATTTTGATAATACAAATTGTAATGTTTTTAGTTACCTATTATATCCCATGCCTCATAAGTTGACGGGTTGTAAATGTAGGTAATCATTTTTCCAGCTTGATGAGCTTCCACTCGACCTCTTCTGTTTAAAATATCATAATATTCTACATAGTAATCTGTTTGTGACTGAGGGAAAAAAAAAGGGGAAAAAATTAAGTACTTTGTTGAGTACTATGCATAAATATTCAATAAATATAACAAACACATTCAATAAAATACACTTTTATTAGCGTACTAAACGATAGGATACTTTCTTATTTATTACTTTTTAGTTTTAATTAATAATCTGTTAATATAAATATTATGGAATAAAAAAATCACAATCTTATTAAATTTGATAAATGCGACGCAATACTCTGAAGACAAAATTTAATTGTATTCATCTTTTAATCACTCTAAAAATGTTAAAATAGTGTATCATTAGTTAGAACGAAAAGACTTTAAAAGTCTAATGCGGCAAGATGCGATGAAAAATTATTTATAAAATTCAAATAGTGTAAACATGAAGCAAATCAAATTAAATGAATTTTTTTTAAAAAAATGGAGATGAAATCGCCCCTACAATAAGTTTTTTTATGCTAATAAATTTTAATTAAATATTTTGTGCGCCCAAGCTGCTTCCGCATCAATACTTTGTGGCAATAAATCTTTACAAACTGTTATTTTTGCTCCAAACTGTCACAGAAGAAATATATAGTACCCTCCCATCCCCCCCTAAAACCTCAATGTTCATATTTTTTTTCTAAGAATAGATTAGAAATTACAATTCCACAATTCAAATCTGAATCAATTTGTACATTTCGATGCTTGAAAAAATAATACTTTTAAAAGATAAAGTGCTTTAAAGGTGTATGATAAAAACAAAAATGGAAAGTATAAATTATCCATGTGAAAATTCATGCTCTCCGCTTTCTTTCTATTCTTTTTTCCCCGTACACCTGTGAAATATACTTCCTACTGGATGATGCGCCTCTTTAAATTTGTTTTAGATAGCACATATCATATCAAATTCATGATAATCCAATCACGAACATTTGTGGCATTAGCAGTATTAGATTTTGCAAAACTGTAAAAATATTATTGTTGATGATTTTGGAGGCGCCAATATAATAAAATTCTTACGTTAATAGGTATACAGCTGTTAAATTCATTTAACCCCTTAACAGGTTTGCTCGTACGCCATACGTGCATCGATTTATTGAATTTTTATAGCTGTAAGCTAAAAATTAACCACTCATAATGATTATAATTCGATATAAAAATTACTTCGAATACATAGATAAGTCATGTATTCAATGGATTTCCAATTGAAACAAAATAAGAAAATATTCCTAAAATAGAAGGTGTCACCTTATTAGCCAGTAAAGACAATGAACCTGTTAAGTGATTAAAAAAATACTTACTGCATCGGGTAAAGTGTATTCAACCGACATCTGATAGGATTCATAGGCTTCATTTTCAATGTTAGGAAATGGTACGTCTAGGAAGAAAAAGTATTTAAGTATTTTAACTTAATCGATACATATACGATGAAAAAGCGAGTAGTAATTTGGTCAAAAATTTTAACTAACTACAGTTTTAATCAAAAGGCTATTAAAGCAAACACTAAAACCGTTTATTTAGAAAGAAACACCTTTTCCACTCTAAATCTTCAAAATACAATAAAAGCTATAAATCAAAGCAGCAAATCATTCAAAACGGTTAGATTTACAGAGGAATATACTGACAGAAAATTCAGATGTGTTTATAGGGCACTGTATAATCTAATATGAACTGGCCAGTTACAGACCTCATTGTTCTAAATACAGATGCAGTGACAGTCAGATGCAGCTAAACAGCGTTATTGAGATAGTTGTCAATAATTTAGTGTTTGGGACAGTGAATAGAAATAAATCAGGTAGTCCTGCATATTCATCATGAAAGTTCTCCAAATATATGCTTATCTAGTCAACAGCCATTTGGACGTTAACTCCAAAGATTTTGGGGAACTTTTAATTAATACTATTAATATTTGTTGTGAATTCTCCAGTTTTATAAAAATTTTCTCTGTAAGCGTTGAATAGTTTGTATTGAGTCATGCATATGTATTGAAAACATATGGGAGCTTTACCATAAATTCTGGATTTCCTATTACCTATTAACTGTTTCAAATAGTAAACACTGCTTTCGTTGTTTTTAGATGTTTCTTAAAATATTTAATCATCACTTTAACCCTCACAGAAATATAGTCAACATTCATCAGAAGTCAGATAAAATCTAATGAAAATGCATGTTTCGTAAAAAAAAGTCTTTTATTTCCAAGAACTTTTTTAAGTCTTATATACGGATATATTTGTTTATATATACTAAAAGGAAAAAATAAACAGAGAACTCACCGAGTCTTCCCTCTTTTACAATGCATTGCGCTTGCACAAAAGCGCATAAGCTACCCAAGACAGCTAGAACAACCCAACTTCTCATGATTGGAAGTTGTTTGTACCTAATCAGAAAAAAAATTATAATTAATGGAATTAAGTAATAAGTTTATTTCCTACATTGCAAGCAAATGAGTTCACACATTTCCATAGATTTGTCAAAACCCAGTGTTTTGTTTCATTCGAATGCTACCTGTGAGAAACAGTTTGCGTAAGATAACAAATTTTCAAATGTAGTATTGTAATTTTGCAAGAGAATGAAATACCGCAATTTTACCTTGTGCATTAACTGGAACCAATTGAATCGATAACAGAGTTGAAAGGGAAAAAAAATAGATTACTTAGATTAGTAGATATTTTAATAGATATTTTTAGAAAAGTTAGATATTTTAGGTTATTTTAACACTTTGCTGACCGGTGACGAGTTAACTCGTCTTTTCATGTCCAAATGTTGTTGACCGGTGACGATTTAACTCGTCATTGCACTTGCATTATCTGTTTCAACTTATAACACCGAGGGCGATACAGAACATTGCAATAACTTGGCGTATCGTGTTTAGTCTTGTCCGCTCTATAACAGAAAAACTACTTTTCCTAGTATTTACATTTTTATTAGAATTTTAGTAACATTCCAAAAATTTCAACCATGACGGAACGTATCGGCGAAGAACTTTTTGATGTAAAAAATATGTCCAAAGTTTAATTTCATTTCATTCAGTATGAATAAAATCCATTGGAGTTTTTTTAGAACGTTTTACTTTCATATTCAATTACAAAAAAGTATCCGGTGACATGACATAGTTTCTGTGTAAAATTGCCGGTCACCAAAGTGTTAAGTCTGCTATAAATTAATTCCACTTATATTAAATGATATTCTCTGAGTATCTTTGCAATTTGAAAATGAAATTGTAATTTATAATCGAATATGGAAAAACAATGTTGTATTTTAATTTCTAGAATTGAGTACATTTCCTTTAAAGCTTTATTAATGGAAAATGAAAAGTCTAGTCTTTTTCAAATCAGCTTATGTTTGTCATCAATCAAAAGGATCCAATTTACAAACAAATTTTAAAAAAGTTTAATATGGTAATTTAATTTTAGTTAGGCAAGTTCTCTAACACAAGATTTATACTGAGACAGATCTTGTAAATTTTGGTAATAATTCATGTAATCGCTGACAACACCGGATCTGGCACTCCAGAATTCTGCAAGATACTAAAGAAAAGATATTTGATCATGGAAGATATAATACCATAAAGTTGAGACTAGTGACTCAGCGACCAAGGGATATTATTTTTCGAAATTATTTGTAGATAATGCGTTAATACGTTTGCATCACTTCTTTAACGTTGAAAGCGAGTATGATAAAAAAAATTAAAATATAATACTATATACATGGCGTCATTATCATATGATTGACAGCTGGTGAAGATGCGGGAGAGGGATCGAAAGCAAATTTTTATTATACTATAGACTCCTGATACGCCACTGGACTTATTAAACCTCTTGTATAACATGGTATCAGACGTCTTTAATATATTTATAAGTTACAAGTAATGGAAATTGTGCCATAATCTCGTTTTTTTAAATAATATGCATTAAATTTGCGAGCAACTTTGACGGTTATTAATTATTATTATTATTTTGTTTTTTAGTTTCACAACTCGGATTATATGCATAAATATTCCATGAATGTATTTAAAATTTCAATTCCTTGTTGATATGTAAAATTTTCGATAATATAACTGGTCCTTCGCATTGCTGAAAAAATGCTCATTCCAAAGTCGATTATTCGTTAGCTTCATTCGAACTTCCCATGATGAGCTGTCTATATGCGAGGGTGAAAGACATGAAAAAACGTAATCTGTATTTTCAATCCATTAGATCAGGGGTTCTCAAACTTTTAGACACTGTGACCCCCTTTTTAGACTAAGTATTTTACCGACCCCCCCCCCCCCAAGTTTTAACTCTGTATAAAGTTTAGACAGAGATTTTAAAAACTTCACGCTTACTCAAGAGTTCGTAGAGTATTCGTTGGATATTGGCGCCACATCCCTTGACACTTCATCTATTTTCTTACCAGTCTCATCTCATCTCGAAACTTTGATTGAACAGTTTACAGATTACATACCAGTTAAGGATATGAGTGGGATTGTGTGGAAAGTCAATTCGTTCAGTGAGCAAGCCCTAACAAAAGCTCAGCTAAGAGCCCTTCATCATGATCTACTGATAGAGCTTTCAAGTGATCAATCAGCTAAAATAGCTTTTAACATAGCTTATATCTACAAATTTTGAATACGTATTAAAAAGGAACACCCAGAACTGTCTGCAACAGCATTAAAAACTTTGATGCCATTTTCTATACATTACAACTGTGGACAAGGACTCTCCATAATGATAAAAACAAAATCAAGAAATCTTTTGACACTGGAAAATGGCATCGTTTTGTGTGTTACAAAGCTCATTTCAAACATTAAAAAATTAGTTAATTCCAAACAAGCTTATGTATCCCGTTAACTAATAGAACACAAAAACCAAATTGTATGTGTATTGAAAGTATGTGTGTACTCTTTTTTTAATGAAAACTACAGCAATAAATTAATTTTCTTTAAACTTTTCTTCCGCATCTCGCGCGCCCCCTGTACATATCCCGTGCCCCCTGGGGGTCCCGACACACCTTTTGAGAACCCCTGCATTAGATGAAAGCCTTTCTAGAGTACACCTTAACACATCCCATCCTTTGCGCCCTTCAATCTCTTTCTTCTCAACCATATTCATTTAAAGCTGATTCCAAATAGCATTGTTACGTACTCTGATCAAGCTGTACGATCCTTTGCATTCTGTAATACTTTTTAGAGTAGACCTTTACCCATTTCCTTCTTAGCACACTCCAATCTGTTTCTTCTCAACCATATCTCCTTCATTCGCTTTGTCCAAATGTTTCAAAGGGAATTGTAACATAGTATGATAAAATTTAGAGATCCGTTACTAGTAGTACAGTTAATTTCTAAAGAAAATGAATTTATTTATAATATGTACATAAAGCTTTTGTAGGTTGTTGATGTTATTACTTATGGCACTTTTTCAAGCCCGCTGTCAGCGATTTAAACCGATTGAGCGTCTTTCGTTTTTCAGTTTCGCCACTAAGAGTAGACATAGTGATATATACGTCACAACCTTTTTTATGGGGCGAACTTCATTCATTCATCCACAGATCGTAATTTAGATCTGGAACAGACAACGATCACTTCTGACACAGTACCTCCAATGCTATTACTCTCGACATGGCCTTTATGACCACGACAGATTCAACGAGCGCCAGTCACCACACACTCGGGTAATCTTTGGCCGGCGAAGTTCGAATACGCAATCTAAGGAATATGAATCCAACGCTCTACCAACCAGGCTATCCCGGCCCAGGCTTTTGTATAATTTTTAAAAGGGGATTCATGATGTCCAGAGAATTATTTTATAAGACAAGTACGCACATACACACACTCAAACAGTCAAGTACACACATTTACAAAACACACAAGCACGCACGCATAAATGCATTTGAACAAACTATTCCACTATCTGTTTCAATTAAACCTCTCAAGATTGTGCAGCACATAAACACACTTTGACCGGCTTTCTGGCACAGAGGTAGCGCATCTTCCTTTTGTTCTGGGGGCCCCGGGTTCGAGTCCCGGTTCGGGCATGGTTGTTCTTCTGTGTGCTATGTGTGAGTGGGCCTCCCTGTAAAAAGGAGCTGTACAATCAAATGTGGTGAGTGTATAGCTTAGTCGTACTTTTGACCCTTGTTGGCGCTACTTCAAAAAGAAGACGCTCCTTTCGACTTAAATATGCTGCTGTATCAGAAGGGGGCTTGTCCATGGCAAGTGCCATAAGTAACAACAACAACATCTTCACTTTGAAACTGAGGACAGTATCCGATATTCTAAACAAAACACAGTTCTATTTTCTTATGAAAGAAAAGTTACAAAATAAGCAAATGCTGCTTTTAAAAATAATTGTGATATTTATTCCAAGTATTATGATCTCCTGGTTTTACTAATAAAATTTTACAAATGAGTTAATTACCTATATTGAAATTAAGAAAGCATAACAAACTGAACCACGGTTAGATGAATGTTCATTTCATTTTTCACTTTTTTCACACCACACCAGCGGGAGGACCTTCGGCCCCGTTGAATTTAATGTATGTCACAACCAGGTGCTCGATGGCATTTCGATGGAATTGAATCTCATAAAGCCCATACATCCTGTCCTTAAAGCCCATACATTAAGACTAGACCATCAAGGCCCACTAGAAAGATTGAGAAAAGAAGAAAGGCTTATCTTCTTCCCATTTGGAGCTTTGAGAAATAAAGTAATCTATTTGTAGCACCCTTACACCTTCATACCAACGTATCCACCATTACGTATTTCTAAAATAAACTGTGAATAGCAAGACTTTTATTAACTTTTAAAGAAGTTTTTCTTCAGAATCTTCGGTCTCCTTACTCTCATGCAAAAAGACAGAACTTACGGCTGAATTATCACCTTACACTGAGCTTCTACTATTTCTTAATAAATACTTTTAATCACCAGCTTATCTCCGAAACTACATATTATCACAACAAACGAAACTATTACTTAAAATTATACTTATACAGCATTCTGTTAGTCATTCGTGCTTCTGAAGTGAGGAAATTAATTGTAAGTTGATAAGTTAGAATTTTTGTTAACATTTATTTTGTGATATCTCTCGAGGGACGTTAAAGAAAAGGCCATAACTGATGGTGTATATAGGGGGATTCTAAACTACTGTACGAAATAAAACTTGACGAAATCTATGCAATGTATGAGACTGAAAAGCCATGCCCTTTTTTACCTTAGAGGGTATATGATGAAATAGTGCTTTTGAGATTTCTCTCGAAAATGTAGGAAGATGAGGGATAGGGGATCACACCATCCAGGTAGCACATCCTGTTGCACGATATTGTATAATATTGTGCAATATTACCTGATATTAAACAATATTTTACAATATTATTGTGAATATTGATCAATGTTTTAGAATATTTGTGTGCTATTAGGGTAATCACGTGCCAAGATATGATAAGCTTCAAGCAAAATAAACGAATTTAGATTAGGGGCTTGGACTTGGAGACAAGTTTTTTAATTAGTTTAAAAACTACTGGCGAATAAAATGGCGAAATAGTTCCAGTAGATTTCATAGAAGCTCTACCAAAGTTTTATTTTATTATTTTTTTTCTGAAACTAAAAACTATGGGATTAGTGAAGGAACTGTAAGATATCATTGGATTTCATTTGAAATGAAAAGTCGCCTAATCGATTAGGTCTGTAAAGCTATATCATGGGTTTGAATTTTTTTTTTTTTTTTTTTTTTTGCTTTTTAAAAGGCAAAGTATACTAAAAAAGGCGTATTGTAATCTTCAAAACATTCTGTCCCCAGATTTTGATGAATCTTCACTTTTCAGATCTCTTTAAATCCCCCAAAAATCGGAAATATATTTGTTGTTTAGTCTATCTGTGAACATGATCACTGATAAATGCTTTGAGCTATACAGATGAAATTTGTTATTCGGTTTCAATACCGAATTTGCAGATTGCTGTCAAATTCTTAACAAAATCGATTCAAAGGAAATCTGTCTGTACAATCATCTGACAAATTGGAAAGATCTAAACAGATAAAATTTGGTACACAGATTTAATATCTAAAATGTAGATAATTATCAGATTTGGAAGCCAAACTTTCAAAGAATTGCCTGTATATATATATATATATATTTACTTTACAAGATATAAAAGCGACAACTCAAACATGCAATGACTTAATATATAAAATTTGATATGTTACTTTATGATAACAATTGTAATTCTTAATTATAAACTAATTTTAGCTTTTGTTTACAATAGACTCATGATTACAAATGTAGCTCAAATTTTTATTTCAACAGGCCATGAAAAGATTATTAAAATGTACATTCGGTCAGTTGACACTTGTGTATTAATCGCATCCTAAAGATTAATCGCTAAAAATCTCCTGCATAGATTTATTAAAATTTAATAGCTGTAAGCTAAAAATAAACCATTCATAATTATTATAATTCAATATGAAAATTACTTCGAATACATAGAGAAGTCATGTATTCAATGGATTTGCATTTGAAAAAAAAGTAAGAAAATATTCCTAAAATAGAAGGTGTCATCTTATTAGATAGTAAAGAAAATAAAACAGGTAAGCGGTTAATGCGAGTATACGGGGAAGTTAAGGGTAGATAACTTTCGCTAGTTTCCTGGTGAATGTACACTAAAATATTTTCGATTTCTCTAAAAAAGGGGGGGGGTAATGGGCAAAAGGCAAGTGACTTTTGCTGATATAAATATAGATCATTTGAAAAATTAGTTAAATTTGAATAATTACTAGTTTTTTTGATTATTTTAAATATGCTTAATTGGTTAATTCTTCGTTTAGGTATTCATTTTCTTATTTTGAAATAAAACTTTCTTATTTTCTTAAATATGAGGTTCCTTGACAGATTAGAAGAATTTTATTTCATTTAAAGGTTAATTATCATTTTAATCGATACAGAACATCGCAATTTTTGATTATTTTAAGTAAAATCATTTTCATAATAAATCGGCTGAAATCACTGCACTGAAACACATTTTTCTCATTATTTTTATATAATAATATTATTATGGTCAATATCATTGTTTTGTATGTTTAGAACTGCAAAAAATGGAATTTTATTAAAACGTAATTGTTTATTCATAAATAAAAAATAAAAAGATTATGAGCAAAATTATTTTAGAAAATAAAACAGATATAAAGTAAAATTTTATATGCTTCAATATCAAATACTCATAGAAAATAGTCAAAGGAAAAATTGGTTTCATATTTATAATTTCAATTAATACAAAATTTAAAAATCACATAATATACAGGATTAAAAATTTATGCCCATTCACATATTTTGTATATATATTCTTAATCCCTTGAATTGAAATGCCATATGAAACTCGTGGATTGAATTATAAAATTTTTGATATTTCACTTAAAAATGGGTTTAGTTTAAAAGACGAAAATCAACTCGACATGGCCTCCTCAAAATAAAATGCGGCATTTAGTTAGGAATTTAAATAAATTAGAGGTTCAAGGTGTTATCATACAAAGTGAAACATAAAATATTTCCCTGATTTCAAAATTTTGAAAGAAATAACAATTGAAGATAGTTAGATAAAATATGTGTCGTTTGCATAACCCTGTCCTTTAAGTCCTTTTTGTATATCATTGAGCAAGCGGCGTAGGTATTGTAAATAGTTAAGCTTTTTTATGTAATGAGGTTGATAAGAGAAAATCGGCCATTTCTGTTCAGAAGGAGTTTAAACATCGATATGGTTGTTTGCTACACCATTTCGAGAAAATCAAACATTGAAAGTTGGGACAACAGGTATTGTAATATTACATAACAAATATTGAACAAATTATGATGAGAAATAGAATATAATCTTGACATTTTTCAAGCTAGAAAAGAAACACGCATAGAAATTCAGTTAATTAATTTGTCTCATTAAAAATTTAATTAAAAAACTTACCATTTACAGAAAGAAACAAAAGTCTAATTATGACAATTTTTTTAATTTTTTTTTTAGAATTGTGTGAAACTTTGGTTCTTCCTGCGAATCATCACATTTACAATAAATACAAAAAAGCATGGTGTCAGAAATTTTTTTGAATATTATGTAAAAGAATAATTTTGAATAGTGATGCTTCTTCTATGCCGAATGTCACTAACGTATCTCATAAAGTTTCATTTCAAAATATGGTTGGTTTTCAGAATCCAATCGATGATGATATGTTTGGTTGGTTTAGTAATAAAAATTCACTTAATAGTCATATCGCATGATTTTCACGATTAAGTTTTCCTTTTTATGTGGGATATCGGAAATGCTGCAAATGCAAGATTGCGAAATTTGTAGGACAGCATATCACAATTGCTATTCAAGCTATAATTCCTCCAGCGCGTGCCATAGCGTGAAACAAAATATAGCCCGGGCATATTATATGTAAACAAAAGATCTCAAACTAGAATTTATTAACCTTACTAATTTTAGAGCAAATATTAACCCTTTTCACTCGAATGGTGTCTTTCACTTACTATTTAAATCGGTGCATCATTTTGACGTTTTATTTATTTATTTTTTCATTTTCATTGTTAAAAAAAAACAGTTACAGAATGGTAAAAAGATGCAGATTCATTTTTTTCATGGAAATTCAACTTTAAAAATTAGTATTTATTTATTTTTTGGTGTAATAGACAAGAACATGTATTAAATGAATAATTATGCATTGAATTAATTTTCAAGTGCAGAGGGTTAAATGGCATTGCGTTATATAGATCAAATTTTAGATAATTCTTAAATGTAGCCAAGATTTCTCCGATATTTTGTACAACAAAAAAAATCATAAAGCAAAATAAAATCTATTCATACACATTTTTTGTTTTCTGAGGAAAGAATAAATTTTAATGCCTCTTTCGAAATGTTAAGCCCTCGAAAATGTCATATTATTAATTTTTTAATTCATATAGATTTTATGCAATATAAAAAAAATAGCTCATTTCTTTTATTAAAATTTTTTACAACTTGTATATCAGGAAATAGTCAATGAATGTTTAACAAAGCATCCCTTACCTGTTGATCAAGAAACTGTATTCCCAAAGCTCGCCTTCTCCGTTGTTCTCACATCCACAAGTTGAAAGCGAGTACGCCCCTTCAGTCGGAGAGAAGACCAGATGCTTCGCCTTATCAAAATCGTACCTTTTGTGTCAGTTATCTGAGTAAAAAAATGGAATTGATAAAACGCCTTGTTCTAATTCATACTTTTGTTCTATGTTCTTTCTTTTTAAGTAGAAAGGTTAACAGTGACATTAGATTAATTGCCGATAACGATATATATCACTGGGGTGGTTTGGGGGCGGATTTGTAGTTTTGAAAAATATCGAGCATTCCAATGTAGTGATAATGCGGAAGCATTTTAAAAGAGCTCTCACTGATTGAATTATTTCTGGAATGCATTCAATAAATGCGCTCTGAAATAACCAGCGCTTATGTACCAATAAATGAAATACAATGAAAAAAAAGTATTTCAAGTTCAAAAATAAGGCAATGTACATTCGAATAATTGTTGCGTTATACTGAAGAATGTCAAGTTTAAGCATGCGATTTTTCTAAAATTTGTAATTTATATTTTTAGCACATAATTGCAAAAAAAGGAAAAACGCATGTTTTAACTTGACTTAGTTTTGTTTTTTTATATTTTGTTTACGTCCATTTTGAGGCAACAAGACAGCTGCTTTGAAGAAAAAGCTCGTTATTTTGAATCGTGGTCAGATGGAGAGAACCATAGCTGAGTTGGAATTCTCAATCAATCCGCACTGCGCATTATATGCCATTCCCTTTCCTTTATCTTTGTCCATTTATTTAACCCTTTGCACTCGATGGTGCCTCTTGGGCACCATTCAAGACGGTGCATCATTTTGACATTTTATTTACTTATTTTTCAATTTTGATTATTGAAAATACCTAAAGAATCGTAAAAAGATGCATAAATTCAATTTTAAACCCTCACACACACAAATTTGGAGCAATAAACAAGCCCTTATATTTTGAATAATTATGCATCGAATTTCTTTTCCGAGTGCAAAGGGTTAAGTCTATAATTCACGTAGACTCCTCATTACCTCTATGAGCCGGTTAGTATAGTAAAAATTATACTAATTGGGAATTAGAATATTATATTAAAATTTCCCCAAAATATGGAGAAGTTTTTCGTATACAAAAATAGAAAGGAATCTTCCCTTCATTCAAAGTAATAAAAGAAAGGGAACACCTGTTCAGCTGTAATTGAAATCCAGCCAGATTTTTACACTAACAAAACACCGGGTGGTTTTGATTTGATGTTTGAGAGGACTTTTTAAAATTTGTTATTAGTTTCGAAATTTAAGACCATTCATAGATCTAAGAAATTTGTTTTGTATGTGTACATTTTATCGCTGTTATATAATTAGGAGCAAATAAAAAAAATAATACGAAAGAGGAATCAAACATAAAACATTATTATATAAAATATATCAAACGAAAAGAGTGAATCACATAAAAATTTTTTCTCATGAAGTGCATTGCTTATTTATAATTGTGAAATCGTTTAATGATAAAAGTGAAATTATTTTAAATTCTATATGAGTGATAAATTTTCCAAATAATTTTTAAAGACATAATTTTGTATAATGTATAAATTTGTATAGAATAATAAATTTGTATAATGTATAAAAATTCATCTAAATGCTTTCCAAATGTATAAAACGAAATCTAATTGGTGAAATAAAATATAATAATGATTTTTTACGTTTTTTTAATAACGTCTTTCAATCAGTTAAATAGAACTGCTAGATTTGTCAATTTTCTTAATTTTTATAAAAATTTGAATTTTATTTGCAGTTTTCATTTTTTTACAAACAATTCATACTTAAGCGATTTTTAATTTAAATTAATTATTTTTTTCATGAAAAAATTTTATACCTCAAGACAGCTTTTAAACTTAAATAGTAGCATGCGACTTTAACGCAAAAAGTTTTCTGCATTAAAACAATTAAATTCATTACTAAGCATATATGCTTAATTTGGGAGATTCTGCGTTTTCTAATTGGAGTAATGGAATGATTATTTCTTCGTTATTTCTATTACTTATTCAGATATATAATTTTAATTTCTAAAAAGTAAATTAATTTAAAAAATATTTAAATTTTGTATACATAATTTTGTAAATCTTAAATTTATTAAAGTTTTATTTTTAAAAAGGCAGACAGTATTTCTAGAAGTTCGCAACTTTTTAAAAATGAATTTTGATTTAAAAAAAAAAGGTATGAAGTGTTACCAATTATATATATATAACATTTTGTTTAGAAAAAATATTTTTATTGGAAGAAGATACATCATAATGTGTCAAAAAATGCGATAAAAAAGAATGTTGTTTTATAAATTATAAATTTAAAACACACACCTTAAACTGATTGCAATAAATTTTACCTTATTTCGAAATTATATCCACAACGGATTCTACCTGTATTTAACATCTCCTCTAAAATATACTACTAACGAAAGATAATAATAAAATGTGTAAATCATGAAAAATTAAAGGGAAAAAAACAGTAATGGATTAAAATGATTATTTTATAATTTCTAACTTATTTTCTTCAAAACGGCAATAAACATAGCAAGGTAAATCGAAAAAATAGAGTAGGTACAACATAATTTAAATATCGTATATGCATAATTTATAATATCGAATTTCAGAAAAAAAAATTAAATAATCAATACCAATAAAAAAAACAAAGAAGAAAAACATATCCATATATATTTTTTATGTACAAAAATTAAACATTCTTTGCATATTATGCTTAAAAATAGATAGAACCGGCTTATGGCAATTGGAATAAAATACTATATTAGAAAAGCTATAGCTATTAACTACTTTTGATTGAATTTAAAGTTTTCTTTTATTGATAAATATTTCATGTCCGTAGTTACATCCTTTTTGACTCTTCTGCTCTTGATTTCGGCAGAAAGTCATAAAATATCGTGAATCAATCACTGTCAGAGGAATCAGTAACCTATAGAGTACATAGTTACTAATGGTCACGACTTTAAAACAGGTTTGATATCCAAACTTCCAGTTCATGCCATGTTAATTTTGGCCTTGTTTTTTGCATTGATTACAAATTTTGAAATACCACCACTTCTTCAGAGTAATGTGGAAATAAGTTACATATTGGCTGAAAAGAGCACTGGTGACGGAATCCTGATAGACAATTCCGACACTAGCTTGAAATGGGAGACCAATTCCAGATTTTTAAAAAATAGCAATTTTGACTTTTTTCACTATCTTTCTCATGCTTTTCCATTACCTCCCTCTTGCAGTGTATCTCTATCTAAGCACCTGGACCTAATTTAACCATGTTTTGTGTTCTCTTATTTAAGATTCATCAAATTCCAAAAAAAAATTAAATTCAAATTTATTAAAAGTTAAACGGGGTCAAAATTTAATACATTTTCAGTTAGATGTAGATGATTTTGAACTAAATAAATATATAAAGATTATGTTACTCAATAACGGTAGAATTTTAATTGAATTTAATTTTAAGATTTATGCTCATTTTCAAACATTTTTAACAATAATTTTTTATTGTTTTTAAAACAAATTTAAAATTTATTGAATGAAATTAAAAAACTTTTTTAACAGGAGATTTGCTATTAAATTTCCTGTTACCTCTATTTAGATTTTTTTTAAAAGAATTGATCATTGATATTCTATTGGAGAAGATAAGAAATATTAAGTATTAAAGTATTTTAATCCAGAATAATGCCAGGTAAATTAGTATACGAAAATGACTACAGGGGTCTCCTTTAATTTTTCTTACATACTCTTTAATCAGCCTGTCCTGACTGATTTATTTGGCAATGACGTATAATAGTTATGAAATATTAACTTTTGGAGTGAATTTGTTATTTTTATTACATCTATGCCATCTTTGGCGAGTTATTTGACGATTAATCTCTAGTACAAGTTAACAGCTTTCAAAAATCGAATTTATGTTTTAGACACATATTTCTCAACTGATTGAAGGAAAAATCTGACATAAAACTCAGTTGTAGTCACAAAATCCCAAACAAAATTTGATATTTTTAAGTCATTGAGCTTTTGAATTATCGTGTTTACTTTTCTTAAAATACAGACCGATAGACAGTTAGTACGTTCTTGGATTTGGCTCAAATTTTAACAAGTGTTTACTTTAAAGCTGTTAAATCTGTGCACCGAAATTTATTCCTCTAGCCCCCTTCGTTCTGTAGTTATCGTGTTTACATATATTCGAACAGCTGAACAGAGAGACTTCTGAGCAAGTTTTACTCGAAATTTGAAAGAAATCTGCAATTTTATTTAAAGAGCGTATACCGAATTTCTACCGTTTAGCTCAAACCTTTTTGGAGTTATCTTTGTTACGGACAGACAGATGGACATTTTTCAAAAATGTGTTTTTCGAACTCATAGAGATCTTAAAAATCCAGGGAGGATTTATCAAAATCTCGACTTCGAATATTTTGACGATTACTATACTTTCTGTGCACGAAAAGATAATTAATACACCGATGAATTAATACTAGAAGCCTTCACAGCAAGAATCGTTAATTAAGCTTTCCAAATACATAAAATAACTAAACAATCAAAAACAAAAATGAACCAAAAAAAGCAATTATAAATTTTCCCATTTATAATTATTTACTTATCTTTTTTATTCTAAAACTCGATCTATTAAAACAAATGAAAGTATTCTATTTCTACCCTACCGAGAATTAAGAAGAGATAAGATATTATCATTTGCATTTTATCCCCAGTATCACAATTGTAGTCCTTATCATTCTAAACAGACTGTATTAATATAAAATAAAAAGAAGAAAAGCTATTGTTTGCTACAGATTGAAGTTCGTTACGAGATTTCATTCGTTATTTATTGTGTGTGGTGAAACCATATATATATATATAACTGATATTGTAACTTTTCTTTGATATTCTGCATTGTTTTTTTAAAATATTTTTTAATCTACAATTTATAGACGTAAGTCCTCCTCCGTAAAAGCAGAAAGAAATTTAACATTATGTGTACTATATATTCAAATATATTAAAAAAGTATAAAAAGAGCAATGGAGTTACAATTAGATCAACATTATTTATTTAAAAAAGTTTTAACTATCTAAAAATAATTTTTTTTTAAAAAAATACGTAATATTAAAAACAAATTTTTAAAAAACCTACTTTTATTAGCTCACTAACCCTTTGAAGTTCAAAAATTAATTAGATGCAAAATTATTCACCTAATACAAAGATTTGTTTATTGCTATGAAAAATAATTACACGTAATTCTTTTAAGTCGAATTTCTTTGAAAAATTAATCTACATATCTTAACTATTATTTAGGCGTTTTCAACAATTAAATTTGAAAAATAAATAAATAAAACGTCAAAATGATGCACAGCCTTGAATTTCGAGTCACACTCGACATCGAACCGCAAAGGGCAAAAATATTTTTAACCCTCAAATTTAGGAAAGAGACTGGGAAATCGTAAAAGAATGAAACATTGTTATATATATTCTGCGTAAACTGGAATTTTAATCATATCTACAACTTCCAACATTGATTAATTAATCACCAATAAAATTCTTAGTGTTATATTACATTTAACGCATTATCAACAAATTATTAACAAAATATATATTTCTAAAGAATTTTAATTAGTTAAAACAAATGTTTTGAAACATTACTCAAAATTGTTTAACTGACACTTATTACTGACTAAGTTATATAAGTTAAATAATTTTTAAAAAATCCCCCATACCGATTTAGTTGATCAAAAAATTTACTGCTAGACATCTAAATTTTTTTCGCATTCAATAGTAAGCACTTTTTTTTTGTTGTTGTTGCATGCCCCCATTGGCCAGCAGTGCTAGATCAGGTCCATGACCGGACGGGGAAAGATTGCAGTCTCTGTTAGTCACAAGGACCAGGACACCTAGAAATAGGAAGAGGACCGACTTAGCTCTATCGCACACATTCGCTTGCACAACCCCTTTTTACAGGAGAGGGGCACATTCACACATCTCACAGATAGCACACAGAACAATCATGCCCTAACCGGGACTCCCAGAACACGAAGAAGTGCTACCTTTGTGCCAGAAAGCCGGCACATTCCATTTTCTTTATACTTTCTCGTAAACGCATTACAGAAAAAATATCGTCAGAGAATTCGAACCGAATGTTTTGACGCATCCTTCTTGAGTTTTAAGACCTCTATGAGTTCAAAAAGCAGATATTTGGAAAATATCTGTCTAAAAAACTCAAAAATGCTTTGAGCTAGACTGTTGAAATTCGGTGTACGCTCTTTATATAAAATTTACTGATTTCTATCAAATTTTCAGTAAAATTTGTTCAGAAGAGATCAATCTATTAAAATACCAATCGTCGTTGTTGTTCTCGTGTTCCGCTTTCCAATGCAAAGAGGGGTGCAGTAGCTTTTAAAGGTATGGACCCTTGGGCATCCGCGGGTGGATGCCTGATTCCTTGTTTACACACGTCACAAATCCTTTTTATGGATCGGACTTCATTCATGCATTTTATTCATTCATCCACAGATCGTAATTTAGATCTGGAACAGAGAATGATCACATCTGACCAATACAATTACTCCCGACATCGGGGACCTTTTGATCACAAAAAAATTTAACGTGCACCAGCCATTACCACACACATAGATTCTTGGGCTGGCGGGTTCAAACTCGCAGCCCAAGGGATGCGAATCCAACACTCTACCTACCAGGTCATCCCTGCCCATTAGAATATGAATCAAAACGAGGCGATCTAGATAGATAAAATTCTGTAATCGGATTTAACATCCATATTGTAGTTACCCTTTAAAGTTTGAGTTAAGTATAACAGAGGGTTGGTTGTCTGTAGGTCTGTATTTTCATAAACTAGCAAACAGGATAATTTAAAAAAGCATAGACTTAAATATATCAAAATTGGAATGGTATTTTCTGACTAGAAGCGCAGTTTTATATCATATTTTTGTTTTAATTAGTGGAGAAAAATGTATTTAAAACGTCTGATTAGGTTTTTAGATACTATTTACGCTACCCAGGGATTCAGCGCCACATATCTCGCCAAGAATGACACGATAAACTCTGAAAAAAAATTCCAAAAGTTAATATTTTACAACTAGTATATTCCAATACTTTTTACGACATTCTTTGGCATGACAAGTTTATTAGAGAGTATGCGACAAAATGAGACAATTTCCGCTGGTTTTTAAAGTCATCATTGCCCCATTTAATATCATAATAAACTGCCATTTTTGTAATGAGGAGCATTTCAGTGTTTTTGTATTAATGCTGGTACAAAATTCGTTTTTTTTTCTAACCATAAAACCCTTTTCTAATTTGTAAGTGAAGATTTCGGTGAAAGTACTTTCAGCATTTTTTTTTTCAACATGTCAGAACATGAAGTTGTTTTTGGGATGAGGTTTTTGGCGTCAACAAAAACCCGTAAGCGAAGAATAAAAAGTTTATTATCCGCACGAGCATCTAAAAAAATCAACTTTTAATAACATGTTGCCATTGCATTTACAAAATCTCTGATTTTTTTAAAAAATAAGTTAATGACTACTGCAAATAAAACCTTAAAAAATGTCATTTTGAGCCTGTGATTATATGAAATGATGTGATACTCTATGTTCCTGATACTTTATTCTACTAGCCTTTAGAGATCCATTGGTTCACCTATAAAAATGATTGCTGAAAATTTCTTCAAATTATAATTTTATTTAATTCTGAATTTAATAAATTCTATATTATAAACTTTAATTATAAGAGCAAAATTTTAAACATTTTATTAAAAACATTTAGTATACTGAAATTCCCTAAACATGGAAAGCTAAGAAAAATCTTCATATCTTGATGATCAATTGAGAAGGGGGAAACCTAGTAATAAATATAAGCAGCAACAATAAAAACCATTTGTTCTTCACTTCAAATACAAAATATATTGTTGTAAAATATGGATAAATTTTTTAAAAAAATTAATCAAAAATGGAAAAATATTCAATGTTGAAAGGATTTATTGTTTAATATGTTGAGAAGTCATTGAGGAAAAAATGCAAACATTTCATTTAACTTTTAATAAAATTTCAAAAAAAAAAACTTTTCTTTTTTTCCCCCTCTACGTAAATGAATGAAATGCTAAGTACGTCAAATTTGGTAGCTCTATGCCAATGAGTCTGGCCTGTAGAGCACCAATCCATGCCATTTTCATCTTTATTATTATTACAGAAGAATAAATGCATGATTAGTTACAACACTAATACAGCATTTATGGTGAAGTTTTAACACTTAATAATCTGTGAAAATTGCAAAATATTGTACTTTATATACCAACCTTCAAAGATGTTTTCTTCTTTTCATTTACAAGAATTAATAAAATTCAACAGCATATGGCATTTAATAATCTGTGCTTTCCTTATCCTTTTATTTTTTAAAAAATCCAATGCAAAACTTTATTATATTTATTACGGTTAATATGATTAAACATTTGTTTTTAATACTTATAGAGAGGAATTTGTTTGTTGGTGCTCTACAAAAAATATCATTTGACATACAGCTACCAATCTGGCACATATATACCTTAGAGGGTTAAAATGTGATCTTAGAGGGATTTTTTTTTCTTCAAATTTTTAAGAAAAATTCAAGGTGATTCCTAGAATTTCTGCAATAACTTATGAAAATATTATCGTGTAAAAACAAATTTTAAAACTTTTCTTTTTAATGATACAATTTATTATCCATGCAAGTGCTTGCTGAATTTCAAAAAAATAAAGAAAATGTTTTTATTTAATTTTCAACAATATATTATTTTCTTGGTCTGAAGTTCAATTGTTTCATCAGCTATCTGATCGTATTATTTTCTTCCACTGTTGAAAGTTAAAGTGTAAAGACTTTATTTAATATTTGTTGTGTCTATTAATAAAAAAAACAAGTAAAGTTAAAATATTGTGAAATTTAGAAGATAAATGTTGGATATTTAAGTTTTTAATTGTTCTATGATGTTATTGTACAGTCCCCATTAGTAAAGTTCATAAGCACAATAAACAGATCTTAGGTCAGACAACTAAAACAGAACATCTCGAATGTCAGAAAATTTCACGGTATCATGGATATGAAATTATAACTAAATGAAATTAAAAATAATCAATATGTTGGCATACCAGCTGGCCACAAAAGTGACTAGTTATTATTAATAATATGAATCAATGATAATAGCTGTAATATATGCATTCTTTACTTTTGTTTTTTCAAATTTGTTACTCACGTTATTTCAATTACAGAGAGTATTTAAATGTATGATGAACGATTATTTTCCTCTGCTTAACTAAATTTCTTTTCAATCATTTTGAATAATCATTAACCAATTCATAAAAACAATATTTTATTTGTAATTGAAGCCAAATCTTTTAATAAATATTTTTTAATAAATGATTTTAAAGAATTAATTTTAATTAAAATTCAGAATCACATTTAAACATTTAAATCCTTTTAAGTGCCTTTCATATCATTATATACAGATCATCACAACCTTTATAGAGGAATAAACCTTCACTTTACAGAAAATTAAATATTCATTCTCTTTCTTCATGTTGTTCTTTTATCGATATTTTCATTCATAGTTCCTTATATAAAGATATTGAATAACTTTGCATTCTTCAGTAAATGATAAAAATAAACATAACTTTCAAAATATACACTTCATTTAACCATTTCAATTATTTTAAAATAATTGTAAACAAACTTGTGATTTCATAAAAGCAAAGGAAACAGAAAGAAAAATAGCATTTATTAAAAATGAACAATATAAAATTTACTTGATTACTTTGTATAAACATCACAACAGGTTACTTAACCCATAATCAAATACAATTAGAGAATGATAAAAAAAGATTCAAAACAAATAAAATACATGAAATATATTAATATAGAGTGGGTACAGAAACTTGAAAAAAAAAATTAATTGTTTAAGCTTGCTACAATGCTCTGACTTACTTCTTTTAAATACTTTAGAATTCAGTCTTTCTTCTGATTAAAAATCACAATTTTCATTATTAAAAACACTTTTATGAGTCATTTAATATCTAAAAAATAATATATTTTCATGAAATTTAATTTTAGCATTAACAATTCTTAACATCCCAGGAAATAAAACAGAATATTACATTTCTTATAAGGGAAAAATATTGGTAGTTTTGAACAAAATGAACATTTCTAAAACTGCCGAAGAATTCTAAGAAACATTAAAATTACTCTTTGCAAATTATTTTTTCTCCTGCAAAATTATGTTAAAAACAAAAGTTATGATATTTGCTAAAAATTTTAAAATAGTTTAATAATAAATAAGTACACATTACATAAATATCAGAACTGCATGTTGCAGTAAAAATATAAAAGTAGTACGATATACGTATCTAACAATATATATTTTAGTAAAGATTTAAGAAAATAAACTCCAAATATTATGTTAAATCTTTTATCTTCAATAAATCATTAAAAAAAATTCCTCTCATCAAGCACTTATGTTTTAATATATAAATTACAGTTTAAAAAAAATTCCTTTTATTATTTTAAATAACCCTAGATGTAATATACTTAAAGATAATTAATAAAATAACATTTGAGATTTGCAATTTCTTTTTCAAATCTTATATTTTCTTTCTGAGTTGCTTCAATTGAAGTTTTTATTTATTTATTGCATTTAATTCCTTGAGTTGATACTCTGTGTCTCTTTTTTTCCCTTCTGAATTTTTGTTTAATATATTTTCTCCCTTTCTATCTTCTTTTTATATGTTTCATACTTAATTCATGATTCTTCAAAATAAAATAAATTGTTATGATATATAAAAATGAGTAATTTTATCATTTGATTGAATGTTGTCATAAATAATAAATCTTGAAATGAATGTCAGTTTTTTCATTCTCACCCATAGCAAATCTTTACTGATTGAAAACCCACTTTCAACAATATTGTTGTCACGACAATGCATCATTATAATCATTAACAATGATATGGCATGATTGTAAGCAAGTTGAGAGCAAGTCAAACTAACATTCATCCATTCTCTCTTCATTAAAAAGTGAAAACCAATTTTTCTGAATATTTCATCAGGGTTATTGTTAGCAACATTCATCACCTTATCACTCTTTTTATCCTATTGAAATCCTCCAAAGTCACCATACCCTTAAAAGAAAGCTGTTCCTTGTTTGGTTGTTATGATCGCTTTGGCAAAATTAAGCTTTGGATGTATAGAAATGAAAATGTGAATTCACTGATCATGCACTGCTTGGCCTAACAATGCTCTCATCCACAATTTTAACTAATTTTAAGACAGTTAAATGAATTCCTTTTATTTCTGTCACCAGCTTGTAATAACAGCTGTTTATCTTTATATTAAAAGCAATTAAAATATATTTTGTATTAAAATTCACAACTAAATTACATCAAAATATTTCAATCAATAAAATTTAATTAATAAAATTGTTTTATCACATTTTTCTAATTTTGAAAAGAAGAAGAAAAAAATTCCAGCATCTATCATCTACAGCACATATCACAACAGCAAGAAGAAGAAAAAAGAATTCAGCATTTCAAATATTAATAACTAATTATGAGCCATTTATTTGCTCCAATAGAATAAAATAACAGATTACAATACAAAATAAAATATTTTTAATTTCAGTACTTTCATCGTGAAATCAATTGATGATCTTTATTTTTGTATGAATTAAAAGCAGCAATATAATATACAAATAAGACTTATAATAGCTTAACAAATAGAGCTATTTTTGATCCAATCTTTATTTAATTACTAAATAATAATAAGAAGAAATATTGCAAGCACTTCTATTATCAACTCCTTTCAAACTATTATATAGAAAAAATAAAAGATGATTAATCTTTATTAGTAAATCTGATCTCTTATCAGTAAATGCTAAACAGTTTATTTTAATGAGATATAAATATTCACAAATTACAATACAATATAAATGCATTTTCCAGCTGCCATATAATGAATAATGAAACTTTGAATATTTTTCTAAAATCTGAAGAATTAAAACATTCATAAATATAAAAAATCTTGTCAACACATTTTTGGATATACGTATGGTTACATATAAAAAGGTCAGATTTATCCTACTGCTTTAAATTCTTAAAATGATTAATTATGTATTTACTGATCCATTGTAATAGATAGATGAGATAAACATTCTAAAGGTTAATAAATTTAATGTTTTTATAAATGACATTTTATTGAAATAATTAAGCAAATAATTATTTGTTTACTGTAGTTCTTGCTTCATTTCTTTATCAACTGTTCAATTGTTCATAGAAATGGGTTAAAAAATACTTTATAATATAGCACAATATTTATTGCAATAATAATATAAATCATAAAAATAAAAGTCTACAATAAATAAGTATAAAATTATAAATAAATACATAAAAATAATCATATATAAAATCAAAAGAAATTACAAATTATATAATTCATCGAAATGGAAAAAGAAAAAATGGAATGCTTAAAAAAAAAGTACAACACTGTATGTAAGTATAGTATATGCTAAATATTAAAAAATAAAAAAGAGCATATATATGACTTAATTGTAATTCTATATAAGTTTCTTAATAATAAATAGCATTTTGTTAAGCACCAGTAAGTACCAAAGTAGTAAAATAGTTTGAAAGGTTTTAAATATTTTTGAACAAAAACAAGCAAAAATTTTTTAATCTGAAATATCAGATGGAATATCATCTACTTCATCTAACCATGGTTGCAAAATTTTCCATGTTTCATTCCACAGTCTACTTTGAAATTCTTGATCTTGAGAATATTTACTTGTTTGTACTTCTGAATATTCTTCAATATATTTTCCACCATCAGTTTCTAAGTTGGTAGATAAAGCAGCATAAACAGCAACTTCAGCACCAATTTCAGGTTTCTATAATGAAGGAAATATTATTAAAAAATATAGATAAATAATAACAAGTTAAAGCAATATAAGCATCATTGTAAAAAGACAAAACCAAAATTAACAAGAATTCAGTCAGAAGACTTTGTCAAAACCACTTCTAGGTATGGACCCCACCGCCCCCAAAGCCTTTGAATTTAAAGGTCTAAGAAAATTATTCTATGTACATCATCTTGATAATTTTGGTTTTTGGCTCTTTTACACAATGATATTCATATTAACACCTTGATTGCCACGGAGCTCCCCAATGACCATTGGTCTCATATAAATTGCATTGTAAGACATTCAGTACAACAGCCATTGTGTTAATAGGCTAGTGAACTTGGAAGTTGAAACAATTTGCGCAGTTCAGTAACAGTAGCTCTTCAATAAAATTTATAGAAATGGTTCTTAACAATTTGTCCAAATTAATGTCCACCTACCTACCACCTACAATTTACAGACTGTTAACAAAGTTTAAACTAGAAACTTGACATTGCTCAGAATCTATAAAAGTTCAATTTAGGGGGGGAGGGGGATGTTATGATATTTAAAAGAATATCTTCTTTAGAAATAAGTAAACCCTCTTCACACACAGGACAAACTAAATATTTATATGTACATAATCATCAGATTTTCCAATAGTAATCTCCAAAGTTTTCTTCTTTTAAAAGATTCTGCATAATAAAAAGTCCTCAAAATATGAAAACTTAAATCAGTTCCAAATAACCAGAGATTTATGAGTGCAATATTAAAGGCTGTTCCAAAATATGCAAATATAACAAATACATTACACTATTAATACTTTCCAGTATTCAAATTTTCATTTCAATCATCAATATGATAGCTTTATACTTAAATTTTTTTTCTTTATGATTACCATTATTATCAAAGAAACAAAACTAAATAAGAATCAAAAATTCATGTTTTTATTTGTATACTTAAATGCACTGAAATAATAAATAAATTTTAGAGGTACACTGGTCAATAAAATTAAAATTTTTGGATAAGGTTTTGTTAATTCACATTAACAAAACAAGTTTAAATTAAAAATTTGTAGCAGAAGGAAAATAATAATTGCATGCTTATTTTATAAAATATTTCTTAATAAATGAAACATTAACAACATTATGCTATTTATTAGTACATTCTAGTTTCCACCTGATGATATTTTAAATCATGTTTAACATTTTAATATTCATAAAATCTTATTTTTTAATTATAAAAACATTAATAAACTTTTATTTCATTTAAAAAATAACATTTTGAGAAATTCTAGCGCTCTAAATTACTCAAACACTAAAATTGCTTGGACATTTTATTCAATAATGTTTTATTTATTCTTGTATTTTATATTATATTTTATACTTTATACATAATTTTATTTCTGCAAGTCTTTAATTAATTAAAGATCTCACAAATCATTCCTGCCACTGTAATCAGCTCCTATTTGTCTCAAATGATGTTTTACTTGCCAATTGGAATAAAATCTGCTATATGCATCAATTTTTTCCCATAAAATTAACATTTATTTTAAAGCAACACTGAAAGATATGTATTATCTCTCATTCTATTTTAACAATTCTGCAAGACAATTTAATTGTAAAGTTGTGAATTCCCCCCCCCCCAAAAGTGAAAAAAATCATGATGCTCTGAAAACTTTTGGTTATTGCTATAGATTAAAAACTGTTTGATGGAAGTGAAAATATGTTTGGAATAGTGTTCTTTTACATTTTGCTTTTTCAACCAACACTAAAATTTTTACAAGTGTATGTTAAAAAAAAATTTAAAGTATGAAATAAACTATAAAAAATGTTTCCATATTTTAAATAATTAAGTACTGATGTCTTTTTTATTGAATAAGATACTACATAATAATGAATGTTTTCAAAGATTCACTATAATTTTACATTTAAAAAAACGAGCACTCTTTTTTAGCTTTAAAAATTCAAATTTTCAATTGCATAAACCTCATTAATCATTTATTTAAAACTACAAAATTTCACAAGTAATTAAACTAATTTAAATCTGGAACATTCTGATATGTATTCGAAATCTGGTGTGGATTTTTAAAATACTGAATTTATATAAACTTAAATACAAAGCTGATCCTTTACTCAAAGAAAATATTTCATACTATTATAAAGAACATTTCTACACAGAGAGAAATTTACATTTTTATTATGTTGCAGTTAGTTTTCAAATAAAATTAATGTATGAATACTTTTCTGAAGGACTGTACCAATTCTTTGTATGTAATAATTATAATATTATTTAATATAATTATAAAACAATAATTAATATTATGAATACAAATAAAAGAAATATTTCAATATGAATACATTGAAGAAATAAATACATTTGATTTCCAAATTTTTATGATTTCTATCCTCTTTTCCCCAAAAAAATTATTTATCTTTATTCACATAATAAAAGATTTTTAAGTACACAGCTTAGAGAAAAAAGACTACAGAACAAAATTCCAATAAAAATAAATAAATAAATGCATTTGATTTCTGAAGTACAAAGATTCTACAGTATGTTTCAAGGAATATTACTTATAAATTCTCAAATTAATCAAAGAATATGCTTAATAATACCTGAAAAAGCAATGGTCCTAAAAATTTTGCCCACCAAACATATCTATACAAATTTGTATATATTACTCCTGGATGGATGCAATGAACTAAAACTGGACAGTTACTGTTTTTCATGAAGCGATTTAAAGCATGTGTAAACATCACTTGGCAAAGTTTTGATTGATTGTAACTATGATGAGGGCAGTAGGAATGACTGAAATAGAAATAACTATTAAATGGTGCACATTAGCAAAGACATTAAAAAAATCAATCAAATAAATAGCAAATTAATGTTTCCATAGAAATTTCACATAAAAGACAAGGACTTCATTCATTCATGCTACTTTTCATAATTAAATATCAATTAAATACTTTTATTTCATCGATTTACAATTGAAAATTATCAACTCATGTATTACTCAATTCAGGTAGTAAGCGACTGTTCGTAATCAAATTAAGTAGAGCACTTCTATTTGATGAATTGCACCAATTTTATTGAAAACAATCAAGATATATAGCTTCAAATTGTATGACTTAAATGCAATTAACAATTTAGTACTAAGTTATAGGCATCTCAAGTCTTGCATAAATAATTACAATATTTAGAATGCATTTTAAAATTGATAAAAAATGAGGAATTAGGTAAATGGTAATGAACAACTGTTTAAAAGTTGGTTGAATAAAAAACTTACATAAAGCATTATTTTGCTTAAATAACTTTTAGGCATGATTAAATTAAACCTTTCATACACTCATTAATTTAAATTATACACTAAATTTTTTTGTACAAACTGTATGATGCTATAAGTTTCTCAATATTTATAAACAAATATAAATTGAATGCAATATGAAAGTGTAAAATAAAACACCAAAAATATATAGCAGCATTATAAAGAATGAAGCATTTTTTTCCCTTAATACACAAAAATATTCATAAAAATTATACATGTATTAAGCAAAGACTTTTTGTACAGAATAATTTAAAAAATAAGTATAAAATATTTTTTTAATGTTTCTAACAGTGAATATAGAAATAGTATAACTATATGAAAGTTTTTAAATGATAACTTAATTAATTAGGAATATTTGTAATCCAGGTACAAGATACTATAGTATCAATAAATTGTTACATGCATTTGAAGTGAAAGCAAGGGAATTTCGTAACAAAAGATATTAACAAATATTATAAATTAAATTAATTAAAAATATATTAAAAAGAGTAACTAGAAGTAGAAAAATAAAGACATGTTAAATACAATAGCCTTTAACCACTATTTACTAATTTTTCGAAAATATAAAAATTAGGAAGAAAAATTGAAAAATAAGTAGTTAATATTAAATAGTTAAAAAATTACTTTCTTAACAATATATTTCACCATCATTAAACAGTAGGTATGTTAATTAATACTCATTAATATTTCGTATTTTATGTACCTTTACTCATCATTACACTTTTAAAATAATTCATAACAAAATCTATTTGAAACTTACATGCTATTTAAATCACTGAAGTCAATTTGAGATAAAAAATGCAAACACGATGACACATTAATTATTCTAGCTTTACATTTTGGATTTCCAGATTGTTTGATGCAAGGTAAAAGCAATTTGGTAAGAAGACAGTGAGAAAAATAATTGACAGCCATATGAGATTCAAAACCATCTTCCGTTATTTTATATGGAGCAAACATAATTCCAGCTGAAAAATAAAATACAAAATCAACTAATTACGAAAAATTATTTTCCATAATACTCAAAACATAGCAATTAAAAAAATCAAAATTTTTAAATTATTAACATTTTAATTAGCAATATAAATAAATAAAATGAGTGTTTCTTGAATTTCAATAACTGGCCCTTAAACAATGAAAGGATCAAATTGATACTTATTAATTAACAGTGAAAGAGACAAAACTTGACAAATTTAGCACCAAAATGTACTAATCTATAAGCACACTTCTAACTCATGAATACAAAATAAGCATTTGTTTATTCTGCTTACACCAAGTTTACAGGAAGAAAATTTTATTTTAGCCAATGAAATTGTCACTAACACATCACAAAATTTTCACAATTAATGAGTAAGTACTGCCAAATTTATCCCTGAAGATGTACTAAGGAAATTTAAATTTTTGATTTTCCTTTAAAAACATATTTTTTTTAAATATTAATTTTAAATCTTTACAAGCAATTGCCAACTAAGGAAAATTGAAATGATAAAATAATTAATACAGCCCAGTATAATTTGTATATAAAAATAAATTTATTTTTGTGCAAAAAAAAATTAAAAAGAAATTTTTAAAATTCTTTTAAATAATCAGAATTTGCTAGGATAACTTTAATAATCAGTCAATTGCAGAAAAAAAACTATATTACTAATTAATTATACTGATTCACAAGAGAATTAGAATGAATCAAAAAGTCTCAAGAGAAATTCAAACAATATATGGTTTTAATTTAAATATTATATGCATGGATTTTGTAAATCAAATCAAATATAAATAGATACTCCGAAAATAAAACAAAAACTTTGTGCCATTGTGCATTTAATAATTCAGTTCTAGTAAGATGCACATTTGAATTGCAATATAGGTGCAAGCAAATTTAAAGTAAATTTATCTTCACCTTATATAGCACATGTAAGTGATTATTAAAATTTAGTTAAAGTTGTACAGCAGAAATTATTCATACATGAATATTTTGAATACTCACTAATTACATTTATCTAATTGCAAAGAGATTAATATGTTGAAAAACATATTAAATCCCATTTTTAAATTCAGTTCATAGAGTAAAATAATTTCAAATAATTAACAATTTTCCTTATAACACATTTCAAACAAGTTGTAAAATTTTACTAAATCACAACAATAAATAAAGTATTAGAGATTTAGGCATTTCAATTAAAAGTAAGAGATGTAACTTTTGTATATTTCTTAGATGAATTTTTACAATGTTTTTATAGTAAATAAATTTTCAAGAAGAATATATTAAAAAAAGTGATAATGGTATTTATAAAACAATTAAAAAGTAATTCATCTCATCAACACATTCAACAGACACAGTATACCTCAACTTTAACAATATGAATACAAACAAATGAAACAATCGCAAAATCAACATTTATATCAATACTTAGAAGACTTTATAAATAAAATCCTTTTTTCCCCTTGTATTGACTGAGAAAGAAACTTAAAGCTAAAAATGGTGCCATTAAGAGATCCTAAAGCCTCAGTTAAGAGATGATATACCACTTCTCCCCAACCCCCCTTCTATTAGGAGAAAAAATGTCATATTAGGAATGTAGCTCTTAGTTATAGTTAGGACTAGCAACATTTCTTAATTTTTTTTACAGACATAATGAAACTAATCATGCATATACAGATAGCTAAGTTCTGATTGCTGTAAAGCATAAATACCTAAATACTACAATAAACAATATTTTTTATCACAGAAGATATTGCTTTTCATCAATTCTGCTGCAGCAAATAAGATTTAAAAATCTATCTGTAGAATACATTTTTAGTTCAGATGCACTTTGAAATTATGCAAAATGCATCTAAACTAAAAACATTATTATAACAACAACAATACATTCCCGAAGTAGTCAATGCTATTTAACTTTTTGACCTTGATAGTGCCTTTTAGGCACCATTCAAGATGGTGCATCATTTTGACATTTTATTTATTTTTAATTTTGATTATTGAAAATATCTACAGAACGGTAAAAAGACAGGGAAATTCATTTTTAAGCACAAACAAACAAATACACACACACAAATTTGAAGCAATAAACAAACCCTGGTATATTAAATAATTGTGCATTGAATAACTTTTCAGGGTATTAAGGGTTGAAAAAAAGGAATAGATTGATAAAAATTGCATGAATGATACTGAATCAACATATGAAAAAGTTTTAATGCATTTTGTATCAATAGAAATTAAATATGGATCACAGTGCCTACAGTTGAGAGGTTTTTTTCAACTATTTTCAAATAATTGATCTCAAAATTTATTTGGATTAATTAAATTAATTTATTATGATTAATAAATTTTTAGTTACTTATTAATTTTACAGATATTATATTTTTTTTCTCATTTAAACATCATAACTAAGACATAATGAAAAATATTTATAACATGTGGTGGGATGTAGATTATTTAGTGTCCATGCATGGAAGCAACGAGACGAATGTTAGAAACATTTCCTTTAATAATCATACTCACACACTAATATTTACAAACACACAAAGACAACATGTAACACAAAGTCGAGGACAATACTTAAAACAACGACATTCTAGTGCACCGCTGCACAAGACGGAGTCGCATCTCTCACTCGTACAAGCGCAAAGCATTATGGGATGGCGCGCGTGATGACGTAATCACGCACTGCCATCTAGTAACCAAAAGGGAAGTTAAAGTAATGCACTAATATCCAAAAGAGAAGGCGAGAATAATGCAACTGCTACAAACAAATATTTTTCATTATATCTTAATAATAATAATTAAAAAAATACTAGGGTTTTTTTTAAAAAATTATTTCACAATAATATTTTTTTAAAATTAAGCAATCTTTTAAGATCATTATGTTTCCAAAAAATGTTGTATTTTCATGCAAAAAGATTAGAGCATCAATATTTTAAAACTTTTAAATTAATTTTTAATCAATATTAAACTTGCCCACATATTGAATATTCAGCACAATGCAAATAAAGTTATGATTCTCAGAATTTGAGAAAATGCTCTGAAATTCAAAAATTATTGCTGCAATAAATTTCAATTTTCATTAAATAACTAGTTTTCAACAGTTGCATATTTTAAAATAATAGTTTAAGAGAAAAGATACCAACATTCTCTTTGGCAAATAAGATGATTGCCAAAGTTTGCCAAAATATAAAAAAAAGTGTTTATATATATATATATATATATATATAGTATTTAAACATTCAATAGTAGCTTGCTGTTTCTGCTATAATACAATGATTTTATATAATGAATACATCAAGTAATAAAAATGTAATAAGTATATTCTTTATTAATACAAATATTATTTTGAAATCTCATTTATAAATACACTAAATATAACTTTAAAGTTTGATATCAATGCATATTCTTGGCTGCAAATAAATAATATTTAAAAATAAATGTATCCTATAAAAAGTTTATTAATAAATTTATGAAAAAATTCTTTCAACAAATAAATAAATGCGACCTTTCAGAATCCCACCAAATGTGTAAACTAAATTTTTAAAACTAATTGTTAATAATTTCAAATAAAAGCTAATAAAATATTAGATTAATAAAGATATTATATCAATAATATTTATTTGTAATATATAGAATTCATTTTAGGCCTACTTCAAAATTTTTACTTTTGACATTCAAATGAATATACTATAGAACACTTGATTATAATGTTTATTAATAAGTTGAACTTATATAAAACTTAAAACAATGTTATCAAATTATTTACTTCAGAACATGAAAATCAATTCCTTCCTTGAGTTTCCATACTATTTTTCAATAATATACAAACAATATATGAATACAAGAATTCATATACAAATGAATTCTTAACAATATTTGTAATTTGTCAAAAATTTTATTATAATAAACATATTTTTAAATAAATCTTATGGAATATTACTGACATTTGTATTTGGAACTCTTTTAGGGCTCCCCTTTATCATATTTAGCTATAAAAATATATTTGGTATATATTGTAAGCAGAACAATCAAATACTGATAGCATTTAATACCCACTATTTCAAGTATAGTTTCTTTTGCCTTTTCTGTTTTGCATATCTAGTTTTAAATCAATTCATAAAGGTACTTTTTTGTTAACTAGGTGCCAGCGAAAAATCGCCAAAAAAAAAACTTGGTGGATTTATACATTATTTTCATTGCCACCTGTTTAACAGAGAAGTATCTTCATAAAATATTATAATTTTCAAAAACATACATGTCAAACATTTTTTTGAAATGACAGTAAATCATAGAATGTATTTTAAACAATACATATTTATTTAGTTTTAAGCACTACAAATATACCATAAAAGTAAGTTACTATAAACTTTGCAAATGACATGGTTTACAAAATATTAAAAATAAATACAACTTAATGGCAAAAATAGTTTTAAAGATTTAAAAATAATATTAAAGATATAAGGCCGGCCAACTTTGGCAACCCTTCTTGCCAAACACGGAGAGAGAAGAATTGTGCAAGGAGAGGGGAGGGCAAGTTCAACAGTGAAAACGAGTCAGTCTAGGACTGACTAAGAGAGAGATGAGAGGTTAGTCTGAGTCTAAGACTGATTACGTAAAAAAATGATGGGATAATTTTGTGTCTTTCATATTTTTGCTTAATGTATGTGCTGTATCCTTATCTATACGTAAATAAAAATTTGGGACTAAAACTGAATGTGATTATTGTCTCTACCACTCACAATAAAGAAATCCTGCTCAAAAAGATCAATAATTTTACATTTGTGGCAATAGGGGAATGTGAGCAGAGACAAATCACAGATTAAGTGACCAGCTGTCACAGAAAAACGGTCTTTGTAACCAGTGGTCACCAGAAGGGAATCCTTGCATCTACAAAGCTTGTTTCTTCGAGATTTAATGGTGATTACGACAATAGCCTCATTTCAGTGAAAGAGAAAAAAGCCCTCAATGATGTCATTACTTGGAATCAAAAGTGTTTCCTGTTCCTGTGTGTAAGTGGAGGGAGGGCTCATCACCTTCTAATGCACGCCAACTTTACTATGTGAATCCAGCTAAATTAAGCTAATTAATTTTTTTACTTCCAGTAACTAACCATAAGTATTGACAACTTTTCTACAATTTATGTTCCAAGAGGTTAAGAGTTAAAATATTATCAAGCCATCAATAGAAAAAATTGGCTATTTTAGATGTTGAAGAAGAGAGAAAAAAAAAGTGTATAATTTGTGACTGTTTCAAAATTTTATTATCTCTATTGTATTGATTTTTAATGCTAAAATTAAATTTCATTATATTGAAAACTAAATTTTAACTTAATACTTTGGGTGTATAAATTTTTTAAAATATAAACAATATTGTTACAAGCGGGCAAGCGGCACGAAAACTTGCCAAAGTTGGCGATGAGCCTCGCGCCAGCTTGATTGGTCTGGCGAAAGGAATAGTCTAGTAGCCGCTAGATTGTGCGCATTGTTTTGAGAATTTTCACGAGATTCAGGTGCACGCGCTTTTCGGCTATATAAGGACGAGTAGCCGGCGTGAGTGAGTTAGTTGAGAGTTTGCTCTGAAATAAAAAGCGCCTCGCTGGACTAAAAGATTTGTGAGCTGTGTTTGCGTTTGCTTTTAACGCTGTGTTATTGAGCTCGCTGTGATTTACTGTTTCTGTGCTATATACTATAGCTGTTTTGCAAACTGTGTTCATTGTGCGTAAGACGTGAATTTACGCTGTAAGTGACTGATTATTGCTGAACTGTGTTTTCTGAAATTGTTACTCTATCAATTATCCTGTATATACCTGTAAATAAATTTGTTTGTGCTGTCCTCATACAAAGTCCATTCAATCCGAACCCGATACGCTAAAAACGTAACAATATGTTGGTTATTTTAATGAAAACAAAAGTAAAGTCAGACAACATCTGGATTTAATCTGTCTTGAGCTGGCACCGAAGAAGTTTTTGTGTTTTCTTTTGGTGATAAATCACTCAAATTGCTCTTTAAGAGGATCCTTTTTTTGACATATTTATTGCTAGTTGCAGATGTTATCAAATGATAACTTTGAATGCATCGGAGTACTGATTGTAAAAATTGAAATGTATATATATATATAAATATATGAAATAAACATACCATTGTTAATTAAAATATGAAGTGGTAAGCCTGAGCGCAAATATTTTTCAGCAAACTCTTTCACAGAATCCATGGAAGAAAGATCAACATACCAGATCTCAACTGTGAAATAACAGAGAGAAAAAGAGGTGACATTAAAAATACCTTAGAAATTTTTTTACATAAAATGGTTAATTTAATAGTAAATAAAAAATCATATGCTAATTTTTTATTTTAATAAAAATTATAATTGAATGCAGATTTTATTTTTCAAAAATTTTAGCCTCAAATCAAGTAATACATATATTAAATAGACATAAAATGATTCATTTCTTCAAAAAAAATGTACAGGTTATTAAAATTTTTTGAATATCTTTTTAATAATAATTTGTTTCGAAAAATTTATTAAGGACAAAGATAAAAATATTTAGCAAATTTATTATTTTGCAAACTGAGTGAGAGATGTGAAGAATTTATTAAACAAATATCTGCTCTAATTGTATTTGTTTCAAAAACACACTATAACAATTAAAAACTGCAGTTTTTAAGAAATAAAATTTTGAAATCAAACTTTACAATTAAAAAAAATACTTTTTCCCATTCTTTCTCCATAAACAATTAATTGACATGGTTATTTATTAATATCTTCTCTATGTACAGGGATCTAAAAGGCTTTGTAACATAAATTTTTGTCTGCATGGGTACAAAAGGCCATAATATTGAGGAAGCTGAAGCAACATAAAGTTTATAATATGCTTCCTCTAATATTTTGACAAAAATCATCATGAAAATCCTCTAATAACCAAGATTATAATATGAAGGTTCTATAACTTTTTGTTCGATATTTTTTGTATACATTTTAAAAAAAAACTGAAAAAATAAAGACAAAGGTTTAAAAATTCATGAAAAAAATTAATTAAACAATAGTTATTTCCTCATTGCTGATGTTAAAATTAACCCTTTATCTACTGACAGTACTTAGAAGTACCATTTAAATCTGTTTTATATTTTCATAATATGACTATTTTTGCAGATGGTATTCTAAAAAACATGGAGAACGAAACCCAAATAGCAAGAAGTTAATATAAGTTAAAAGTAGGAATGAAAAATATTTAATTAATTAAGATATTTTTATTAATTAAATTTTTTCTTTTGGGTTTTCTGGGTTTATTCTTCAAGGAAACTTAAATTCAGTAGATAAAAGGTTAACCATCAACAGTAACATTAATAGGCTATCTAAATGGGGAAGAGTAGAGAATTTATTAACAGGTTAGTAATAATAAGATATTAAAATAAAATAAATTATAGATAGTAATAATAAGATATTAAAATAAAATAAATATGATCATCTATGGAATCAAAGTTAAAAGATACAGTCATAAAGAGATTATAATTCTCAAATCAGAATTTAAGCATTTTAATAGTTTGAACAATTCATATGATAAATTATTCTATAGAATAAGCACTCATTAAAACTGGCATTTATTTTCAGCCATCATTGCTCAAAGAGTCAATTTCATCTTATTAGTTTTAGAGAAAGGATTGATATAGACACAAGGATATATTAAACTGAGCTCATAATTTCAGTCCAAGGGTTAAAATATCCTATACATTGCAAAATTAATAAAATATAATTTTAAAAACATTAAAATAACCACAAAAAATATTGATAATTTGTAAATATATGAAAAACCTTTGCTTTTAGGATATAAACTTCGCAATAGTTGAAGACATTTTTCGCTTTCGGCAGATGATGAATCAGATCCTAGAAAAATAAAATAAAACAAATTTAAGAAATGCTTTAGCTTTTTATTTCCAAATATTAAATATTATTATAATAGATCAATAAAATAAATGATAAAATAAGCTCTTTCATAATAATTTGAAATTTTAGCTTTCACTCAACTGGATTTTAAATTTATCCCAACTAAATAACTTATGTTAAAGAAAAATACCTATAATAACATTCATTCCAAAAGATAATAGCTTTTTAGCTGTTTCAAATCCAATTCCTCTAGTGCCACCAGTTATTAGAGCTGTTCTTCCTTCACACCTCATAAATACTAAAAAATAATACTAGAATTAGCATACATCAATAAAAATATAAATCAGAAAATAATAATAAAAAAAGTAAAGGGCAAAGGCAAAAAGAAATTGATAAAGAGTAGTATACTTCTTTCATGTTTTCTACACATTCCTTATGGTCAATGTGATAGCAAAGCTACTAGGTTCTCGCTCCTGCTGCTAGCGAAGCCGTAAGAGGCCTTTTTAAGTTTAGAAATTCTGTCCAGTGCCTTCTACAAAAGCTGAAGGCTCATCTGCTCTGCACCCAATAGATTGGTTATACCAGTATAGAAAGTAACGATACTTATCAGTAAAAAAATCATTATTATATTGCAGAAAGTGGTAACTCTAACTATTCCACAAATGTGTTTATCCACCAAATAATTTATCCACCAAGCAAGGGGCACACTAAACTTCAGTTTTACCAAATTTGCTTGTGAAAATAATACAATATAGAAATTAAGATATCATTCATAATCTGCCAAGACAATTGTAAATGCACATTATTAAATCAATCAAGATGTCAGTAGTAATAATTTATATAATCTTCTTTAAACATCAGCTTCTTCAAAGCAATAGGAGAAATGTTAAATTTTTACCTGAAATATATTAAACTTTATGTTACACTATATCAACATTATTATATTTAGGAGAGGGGAAAAATTTACATATATTTCAATCTTAATAAGTTGAATTATATTTAAATGAAATTTAATCATAATAGATTGTATCATATTTACATGTAATTCAATCATACGAAGCTGCATTATATTCACATTTATATATACATAAACGAGATCAAAACTGTCTTCAGAAGAAAAGAAAATATTACTCATTAATTTTTGTTAATTAAAATTAAATGTTAAAAATTATATGCAGATATTATACTTGAAATTTCAACAATAAGCTAAATAAAATATATAAAACATCTTATAAAAATTTATTCATCAATAGTGAATAATTCAAAACTATTTAACAATAAACTCCTATTACACACTATAAAGCTATTATCCTATATCACCATCATATTTCAGAATAAATTGATTGATTTTTTTTTTTTTTTGTGGCTGGAATTAAAATGTAGAATTGCAATCAATGTCGATAACTTCGAATTCCAATTACATTTAAAATCAGAAGCATTATAATCTTCAAATAGCAGTTAATCTGACAAATTTAAAAATATATATATGCCTTATTATCATGCTCAAAAAGAAACGTATATATTACCTGATTTCAATCATGATTCATTTCTAAACTATCTTACCTTGTCCCGATAATCCCGATCTTAACCAGAGAAGTCTGCTAAACCATTCAACAAACCAATACCACGCTGAAAATATGTACAGAGAAATAATTTCGGATATATTACATCTGCTTATCATGATTATAGATTAGTTCGCATGAGAAATACATATAAAATTATTAATTAGACAATAATAAGATCGACCCTGCGAAGTGTTTATTTACGATCTGCACGTTGTATTCTGCAATTGTCGTCTGTCAACCGTGTAGTCACGGTTGTAGTGTAGAAATGTAGCAACAATTCATGTCAAATTTCTCTCTCTATTAGACCTTGACAATAAAACTAGGTCATTAAAGGTTTTTAGGAATAAAATAGTACATAGAATTTTTGATGCATCATCGACATTTTAAACCAACTAGTTTATGCAACACAATTTGAAATGTTTAAATTCGTATAGTCCTCATTAAGTGGCAAAGTGTACTCATAATAAATAAGAAGTATTAAGAATGAATTACCATAATGTAAGTAAAATATATATTTTCATGCTAAAATTTTTGCAAAATGTCCATTAGATTTCATTCATGGTTATTACTGAATTTCGAATACAATTAGAGCCAAATTTTACTTCAAGATATTTTGAAAAGAAGGGGATTATATTAGTTAAAATCATGATTTCATGCAATTTATATTTTTCAGCTGTAATGGGGTGACTCCGACAATTTTTTTTTAAAGCAAATGTAGCAAATGTTTAAAGCCGAAATCTCTGAAAATCTAAACAGCTCGTTCATTGCGATGACGTTGTCTTGAGCCACACATCGTATCCGGATCTTCGAATCCATATGAACTGAATGATGTTTCCGCTGAGAAGAAGATCGATACTCTATTTCCGAGTGCCGCTATAAAAGTATAGAAAATAAACTTGCTTCCTTTGCCCGGGTAGTTATAGAAATAATATAATTTCATGAGGTATTTTTTTGCAAGTAAATGATTGAAAACAAGTAAGTATATTCTCTGATATTGTTTTTGATCTGAAATATGTACTCTTTGAAAGGGACTTTTAAAAAAATGAATCAAGTTTTGATTTTTATTTTGTAGGATTAACAAATCAAAATGTTAGTTAAAAATGTGAATGATGTGCTTTTGTAAGGATCATTTACTCATAAATGTGAATGTTGTGACTTTGTAACGATAATTTAAGCTGTCAGTTTCGCACTATTTTATAAATTATTTTGTAATTAATCATCACCATATTAACTTGTAATATTGATATATTCGGCCACATTTTAATTGGCTGCACAATTTTTCAGCACAAAAAAAAGGAGAAAAAAATAATTTGGATGTATTAATTGGAATATTTAATAAAAATTAACTAAATTTTATTGTCTACATTTGCATTGCTTTACAGCATATAGTATCACTTGAATATTGGATCAATGTAACTAATAATAAAAATAAAACTATACAGGAATTATAAAACAATTATTAAATTGATAAACAATATATACATAATTATATTATCTTAAAGCATAGTGATTAGGAAGTCTAAATATGCAAGTGTGCTCCTTCTGAATAGCTCTCACATTTTCAGTGCCTGGAATCTCAAGAAATTTAATCCATTATTTACATGTTTTATTTAAATACCTACAAAAACAAATTATTTTTTAGAATATTAGTTATTTTTGTAAATAGAATTTCATATATATAAGTATTTCTGCTTTTAAATCTGGGTATTTTCAAAATTCTCTGCTTACTAATTTAAAAAGATAATAAAATTGTTTTATTATTTTTTGCAAAATTTTGAATTTGGTGTGATATATTTTTTATTAATATTTACATTAATACATCATTTGTATTTTTTATTGTTTAATTCATTCAAAAACCTTTGTAGCAAAGAGATATATATATATGTGTGTGTGTCATTATTTCTGTTATATCTTTTTGTTACTTAATTATAATTTTTTATATAGTCCTTTAATTATGAATTTTGACAGGATGTCTGTTTTTATTTAAATATTTTGTTTTTTTCTTCATTAATGGGTTTTATTAGAGATATTTTCTCTAGAGTGACTGTACAGTGCATTATATAGTTTTCATTTCAACTCTATATAATGCACTATTAAAAAATCAATGTTTCATTTAGTGCCTTTTTGTAGCTTATAAACTAATGCAATTATCAAGTAAAAAAATACTTTCTTCTGCAGCTAATGTCTTCATGAAAGTTGTCAAAAGCAGCATTTAATGATGACTGATAGCTAAAAACCATAATGATCATAAGTATCAGAATGCCTTATAATTAGAATGTTTTTTGCTAATATAATATATCAGCAAAAAAAAAAATTAATGTTTCCTTTAAATTACTGATATTTTTTTTCAAAGTTGTTAACTATTTTAGTTTATATATTAATATTTTTCACACAGTTTTAATAATGTAGCCTTTTTAATTTATAAAAATTTCTTGGATAGTTATTTTATAGTTTTTATTTTGAAGACATAAATGGGTATTTCAATTGATGTTTCCAAAGGCAAGCAGAACTCAGATCTAGATCTGTGTGCAATTCTATAAAGAAGAATTACATGAAAGGGAATTGGTAAACTTATAATAAAAATCAATCATACAGAATAGTTGTGATAATATTTTTTAGTTAAGTTATATTGTCTAAATTTTATTTATTTGAAGCTAATCAATAGATCAAGCTCATACTTACACCAACATCTAATAATAGCATAAAATGAACATTGTTAAGCATACTACGTGCAATTGCAGCATGGCAACCAATTTGTTTAAAAAACAATTAATAATCATATTTGGATTGGGAGTTATAATTGAATGATTCTAATGAATATTTCATCCATTTTTAGTTTACTAAATCAGATTTATAGTTTACTTCATTTCCTACCTTTGTTTTAGAAAAATGTCATAATATTATTTGTCTTTTTTATTCAAAATTTTGAAACAATTGTTAAATGTATATATTTTAAAATAAAATATTAACTATAGGCACATGTAGTTACAGTATAGCTTGGGAAGTAGAGCTATCATTGTAAGTGTATGGCATACAAATTTATAATAAGATTGCAAAGATGTTTGAGAAGAATGGAGTAATACACACACATACTAAAATGGAGGACATTGTAGTTAATGATGGATCACATTGTCTTGTAAGAAGATTTCACAAGTAAATTAGAATAACAAACAACCATTGGTTAGCTACTAGATGAGAGTGATATTACGATTGATGACGATTGTTTACGATCTTATTTTATACATATCCAGATATTGAGAGCAGAAAATGTTTCCAAGTAACTTGCATTTTCCATGATCTTCAAAAATTGATTCATAATTAAAACTACTTCATATCTATATTGATAAAAATGGAACTCGAAATGCGTTGCTAAGCGCAAAACTAGAGAACGGCTCGACCAATTCGGCTAATTTTTATTTTAATATTTTCGTTAAGACACGAGGATGGTTCTTATGGAGAGAAAAAATGAAAAAACTGCGTGGAAAATGGTTAAAACGACACTTTTCTTACTTTCCCGCCAAAAATCTTCAATTCCTTCCCCCACACCGAGTAAGATAGCAAGTAATAAATTATCATTTGTTTAGAAAGAAATACGCGAAGTCAGTTGGTTTTCATTTATAGATAACGTGATGTTTAAAAAAGAAAGAAAATAGTTGCCTTTATTATTAGTCTGTATGGATATTTAATCTATGCCTGCTCGAAATAAAGTCTGGGCAGGGAAGAAAGAAAAAAAAAACAAAGCGAAAAAAGCTTCGTAAAAAGAAAAGTAGTGAAGAAAAAAAGGATAGAAAAAAGAAAAGAAAAGAAGGGTGTGCGTCTGTGTGTCACCATTATTTCCTTTGTGCGCGGCATTTTCCAAGCTGTTTTTAAACTTTCGCATCTCTTGAAAATCGATTGTGTCTTTATTTGTTTAGTGTGTTTACATTTATGAAAATTTGAATCTCATTATTCTATAAAAACGTAGAATTTTAGACCTTTCCCTACACCATTTAAGTAAAATATCAATTCCGGGACAATCATTGCTCGGATAGAAAGAGAAAGATGAGTAGTACAATGAACAGAACATCTGAAGAAAATTATTCTAAATAGTACTATAAATGAATTATTTGATTATCAAAATTTGTATGGTTTAAATATATTTTGGTGAAAAACCTGTTATGAGATACAGCTACATAAAATCTATATTAATAAAAATGCAACTCGAAATGCGTTGCTAAGCGCAAAACTGGAGAACGGCTTGACCGATTCGGCTAATTTTAAAAAAAATATTCTCATTAAGACACGAGGATGGTTCTTATGGAGAGAAAAAATGAAAAAACTGCAAGGAAAATAGTTTAAATGACACTTTTCTTACTTTCCCCCCAAAAGTCTTCATTTCCTTCCCCCACACCAACTGAGTTAGATAGCAGGAAGTAATAAATTATGATTTGTTTAGAAAGAAATACGCGAAGTCAGCTGGTTTTCAATCATAGATAACGGGATGTTTAAAGAAGAAAGAAAATAGTTGCTTTTATTATTAGTCGGTATGAATATTTAATCTATGCCTGCTCAAAATAAAGTCTGGGCAGCGTAGAAAAAAAGTAATAACAAAGCGAAAAAAGGGTTTATAGAAAGAAAAGTAATGAAGAAAAAAAGGATAGAAAAGAAAAGAAGGGTGTGTGTGTCACCATTATTTCGTCTGTGCGAGGCATTTTACAAGCTGTTTTTAAGCTTTTGCATCTCTTGAAAACCAATTGTGTCTTTATTTGTTTAGTGTGTTTAAACTTATGAAAATTTGAATCTCATTATTCTATAAAAACAGAATTTTAGACCTTTCCCTCCACCATTTTAATAAAATATCAATTCCGGGACAATCATTGTTCGGATAGAAAGAGAAAGAAGAGTAGTACAGTGAACAGATCATCTGAAGAAAATAATAATAATACTATAAATGAATTAAATGAGTATCAAAATTTGTTTGGTTTAAAAATATTTTGGTGAAAAACCAGTTATGAGACACAGCTACATAAAATATTAGCGAGCATTAATACTGGGACCCGACTGGTCACCAAAGATAAATGTGTTGTTACATCTATGAATATCTGGAAATTGTGAGAATCAGTGCATGAGTGTTTAAGCTGATATTAGGGAAGATTATTACAAATTAGATCTTTTTCCCCTTTTACAGATTGGAGCATTTAGAAAAGTGTGACATTGAAGATATCTGTGCTAAAATGTATGGAAAGGTATTTAACCAACTATGAAATAATTTTCCACACCACCAAAAACAACTATTGTCCCGAAAAATTGGGAAACTTAATAATTCAGATATTGAAGAGGAAACACCTTGAAAGAGAAGATAAAAAGCTGTAAGTAGACAGTATTATCATATTTAACACGCCTATGATATATTTTTTAAAATACTTTCTTCCAATTCTACAGGATTTAATTTTGAAACTATCTCTTAAAGAAATGACACTGATAAAAGTTGCCATTGTCAAGTTGAAAGTATAAATTTATTGAAGAATTACGACTGTGTGATCACAAGTTTTGCGAAGAAAGTGAAAGAGAAAATATCATTGCTTATATTACCAAAAATAATGAAAAAAGAAATTATGAATGTTTTAGATAATTCTATTGGTCTAGAAATATTAAAATGGGAAAACCGTCTTAAATCTACATTAATTGAACAAGAACATTTTTTTTTAAATCAACTTCGTTGAACTTCTTTAGGAACTGTGGATTATGATAAAGCAGTCGAAACATTAAAATACAGCAGAAACGAATAGATATTTGAATTAATTAGGGAATTAACATGTCTACAGGGTGCCATAAAAATATCTGGTAATATTTGTGAAGGAGGGAGGGAATAAAGGGAACTAAAATAAGCATTTTTTGTAATAGATTATATGTCTTAAAATGTCGCTTTTAAGCACCAATAGATGGCGCAGGTTTAGGACAACCGATGGTATCTGGGAATAAAGGGTCATTTGATCGCTGGGATTAGAACAGCATGCATCACTTAATAAACGCAGAGCTTGAAATATCCATCATTTACGGGGCAGCGGACGAAAACGGATTGGCTGCTCAAAGGCTGTATAGGGAAAGATTTCCGATTAGTCAACTACCGAATCGATGAATATTTGAGCGTCTTCACCGCCAGCTCTGTGAAACTGTATCTTTCACGGCAGTTGGCCAAAAATTGTCAACGCGTGCAGTTGAACAGAATTTTACTGCGAGTATGGAAGCTATTTCAGTAACCTGGTTGTGAGGCATGGGCTTGTATGGTCTTTTTTACCATGGTGAAGGCATGCACCTGTTTTACTTTACAGAATGTGTTAGCATTAAATGTGTCTGACTATCTTCTTTTTGCTACATTGTACTTGTAACAAAAGTTGCAACAGCCGGACTTCTCCGTTTACATGTTATTCACCGATGAAGCGACATTTACATTAGATGGAGTGTTTAATAATCACAGTTCACACGTTTGGGCGCATGTCAATTAGCATGCAACAAGACCACAAGCATTCCACCGGAGATGTTCCATTAATATTTGGACTGGTATCGTTCATGATTATCTAATCGGACTGCGTGTCTTATTTGGATGGGCGCATGTACTCCATCTTCCTGCGAGAGACATTGCCCGAATTGATGGCCAATGTCTCTACCTTTCAACATTTAATGGAAAATCTGGTTCCAACATGATGCTACTCCTGCATATTTTAGAAGAGATATCCGGTATTACCTAAACGCGACTTATTCTAACCGCAGGATAAGTGGAGATAGACCCTTCTTTGGCGACCACAATCACCAGATTTGTCATGTTTAGATTTCTATTTGTGGGCGGGGTGGTTAAAGAATACCGTTTACCCAACCTCTATTGATTCCCCAGAATTTCTTGTAAGGAATGTGCCTGACATCTTCGAAAATTTACGTTTATCAATGCATCAACGGTGTGAATCACGTTGGAGGTTGTTCATTTGAGCATCTGTTTTAAAATTGCGCTTATTAAACTGATCGCTATAATATTACAACAAGCAAGTCTTTCTTTCTCCGTTTGTATTTTATTTGTGACTAGAGTTTAAACGTGTCATTGCCTTGCATACATTCTGTGACATACACACACACAAAGGGGGGAATGGCTTTTTGTCCCCTCACCGTCCCTATTTCAAATATTGGCTAATATTTTCGAAGCACCGTGAATTTTATTGCCCAAAACTTTTAAAAGTTTTTTTAAAGCATCAAGTTATTTGAGAATTTATAGTAGGGATAGTAATATCAAGATTTTGTTCAAGTTTAATTTTCGGTGCATGAAATGCAGAGTATGTAAGATTAGTGCTTAAAAATGCAAAGGGTCGAAAATTTTTATTTTATGAAAATACACTTAATCTTCATATAAATGGAAGAGGGAAAGTGATTTTTACTTGAATTGTTCATTGCAGAATGTGCATTATTGAACGAAATCAAGCCATGACTGCAAGGCATTTTTAAGAAATATTTTTAGTAATGTAAATTCAAAACGTTTAAAAATTCGGGCCGTTTGTTTGATAGAATAATACAAAGTAGATTATTGCAATAATAAAAATTTAGAAAATATGAAGAATAACCTATGAACAAGAGATCATTGAATAAAAGTATCTTAAAGGCAAGCTAATAATTTGATAGAATATTTCATTAAGTTTATAAATTCAGTAATTACTATTGAGGGGTTAATTTTCTTAGATGTTTTTCAAATCCCAAGCTTTCATCTGAATATCTTAATTGAATACTTTTCCTTACTTAATACAAAGTAATGGCGTTAATGAAAAAATGAATTAATTTTTATTGAAGTACGTACATAATCCCCCTAATTAATAGATTATTTTGAATTTTACTGCATATTTGATTTTCTGAATGAAAATTCCAGATTTGAATTTAAAAAATAAAAATATTTGCAAACTGTCATTGTCAGTTTCTTTTTCAGAAATCTGGGAATGCTTTTCCGACATTCGAATACAGCTTAAAACTGCTGTGATTTAGAATTATGGGATGGTTTGTTTTTTTTTTTGTTAAATAAAACTTTTCAAAAATAATAACTGACATACCTCGTGCGTTTGATGCACAAAAAAAGAAAAATTGAATTCGAAATTCTTTAAATGGTTTAAATTTTTTTTCTTTCAGTGATAATGATTTGCCTTATACCGTGTCATTTGATATTTTGTTCTGCAGCTAAATCCGTGCATTTTCTTAACATTGAACTCTCTGGCCATAAGAGGGCTAGGACTTGAAATTCCATTTTTCTCTGTGCATTTTTACTATTGAAACAAAACTTTCTTTATGTCATTATTAGTATTGCTATGGTGTGAAATGTCATTCTCTTTTATATGGTGTTTTTCTGTCCGATCGGGAAAATACCATTTTGAATTCAATCTTTTATCCTTATATTTTTCTTCCATATCATTAAAAAAAAAGTGAAATACATATCCTTATCTGAAAAAAAGTAAACATTTAAGAATTTTTAAAAATTTTTATTTATAAAATTTTTAAACAAAAAAATTAAAAAGACAATTTTTTTTTCGATGAGTGTTAGTCGTAGCGTATCGATTTTAAAGCGAAATCATCAAAAGAGAGAAGACAGTCAACTGAAAATGCTGCCGAATCATTCATGAGATCCAATTGTAATGAATGAGATAAGGTTAAACTTTTATGTGTACGGATCGAAGTTTCCGAACTACAGGAACATAGTTGTGGGACTATATTTGGGCTCTGTTCTTTTTCCCAAGCACGTTACTGGGAAAAAGAAATAAATTCAAGTTGCAAATACACAAAATGTTACTATGATCAAAAAGTTGTTTTGAAATATCTGTTGAATCCACTAAAAACATTGAAAGACTTTCTGATCAGTGATTCAATCAAAGGAAGAAACTATCGGAAGCATATATTAGAATATAATTCTGCTTTAGCTTTTGTTTCCGTCAGAGTACAAATAAAAACCTCCTCCTGGAATAGGACCATATTGCTATAGGATACATGGTCAGATATACCACATGGTTTCTCCCTTATACACTGGTCATAGCAAACAAGGCTATGGTCGGTTATATGCGTTTGATATCAGTGAACCCACTGAAAAACGCATGGAGAGAAATGAGGGGTGTTTGCTCTCTGTGATGAAAAAAACTGGATTCTATGTTGGCTGGATGCTATTACATACATCGGTTGTTACCTACGTATGCATCGTATAATTGAAGACAATTCTGCTCAGATATCAGGGTGGTTTTCATGGAGACTGGAAATTTAGATATACGTAGATATAACCAACCTACAAAAACAATAATTGCAGCGATATTTATTGTAGATAATGGTGAACCCCCTGCTAAATGAGACATTTGTATTTATCCTGTAAGTGACAGCTGCCTTCAGGCAAGTTTTACCGGTTATTTTGAAAGGTTCAAGATCTTTAACTGTAGCCAGTTATTTGAACAAGTATAATCTAAGGTCTGAATTTATTAAACAAAATTTAGTTAAAAATATGAGAACTCTAAAAGTTGAAACAGTTTTTAAATTGGTTTAGGGAAGTTGGTGAAGGAAAGAGCGGATATACTGTTATGCTTCCAGATATTTGTTATTCTTCATAACAAAATCCTGTAAAACAACTAAATGATGATTTAAATGTCAGCACAGTTATGCCGCAATAACTAAATGGTAAAGCTATTCTAACTGTTATTAATGATGCTTTCATTGAAATAAATAATCAGACATTGACATGTTTGCCTCGGGAAATAGTTATTTATAAAACTGTTGATAACATAGTCATTGGTGATTCTAATATTTCCTGTAGAATTTCTTAATTCTTTAACACCTACGAGAATGCCACCATATAAATTGTACTTAAGGTGAAGTTGAATTATTATGTTATTGCGAAATTTAGCTCCGACAAAGGTTTGTGCAATGGAACTCGCTTAATTGTAACGAAATTGTGACATAATATTATAGAGGCAAACTGCATTAATTCAACCACAAATACCCCTTAAAGCTTCGGACAGTAATATGCCATTTAAATTTAAACGAAAACAGTTTCCAATCCGTTTGATTTATAGTATACAATTAATAAAGCACAAGCACAAACCTTTGAAAAATTTGTTTGTTGCTAAATAATCCTGTTTTTAGTCATGGGCAGTTACATGTGGGCTTCTCACGTGTTAAATCCTTTGACTAGGTTACTGTTGTAGCCCCAATTGTAAATTGTGTATACCAAAAAGTTTTAGATAAATAATTTTTAGCTGATGTAAAAATTTTAATTTCTCGTTTCTTTGGTCAGCATTTCATTGAAAAAAGGCTAAATAAAATATTCTGTTGGCAAAGAAGATTTGAATTTTTTTGCCAACGGTTATCAATTTCAAAAGTAAAAGTATATCATGGTTCTAAGTATCTTCTCTAACATAGTATCTTCAGGACATAGTATCTTCTCTAACATATCCTTTTCTGTTTTCCGCCGTTGATTGTTCAAGAAAATCTTTCCCTAATTTTTTTGAAAATAGTGATTTTTAAAATTTTGTTGCGATGGTAGTTCGCAAATTTGAAAAACTGTGAGAAGCACATTTTTTTAAAAAATTGTTTCGGTGATGGATGAATTTAGTTCCTAAATGATAAGTTATTTGTGTTTGCAAAGAACGTTCCGAATATTTAATTTTCGAATGTAATTTTTGCCTTGCATTTTTTATTTCTTCAATTGTTTTATCATATTTTGGAGTAAATCGAATCTGAATATATCTGTTGCTAGACTGAAGTTGTTTAGTAGAGTTCAAGCATGCGAAGCTATCCGGGAGGAACTGCTTTAGCAGTTCCTGGGCGTTGGCTAGCATAAACGAGCAAAGGGTGGAGTCCCCAGTTTAAATTAATTTTGAAAAGTTGCATAAAATTAGAAATAATCATACAGAAAAAAAATTTATGACACTGAAAAGATTATTTTTTTGAAGAATTATATAATTTTAAACAAACGAACGTTCAATGATATATAATTTTTCCTCATACATACATATATATTTTTTAAATTTCTGTGAAACAGATATTTTGAAATCTTCCCATTTGACCCAATCCTACTTTCAAGTAGTTTTAGTTTGCAGCAATAGACAATTGATTTGTTTAACCTATTTTGGTCTAAAATTCTAATTTTTTTTCTGTGTATTGTTAAGTGTCTTTCCTTTAATAACTGTTAATTGCAATTTTCTAAAAATATAAAATTGATTTTTATGTTTAATTAGCATTACTAATTACATTTTTCTTTTTTCTTGCAGAGGGAATTCATTTGGCCAGTTCAGCACAGAAAATAATATTGATCAAACTCTTTGAGAACAAATAAATCAACAAATCAAAGAAATGAATGAATCATATCTAATGAACTTTTTTTTAAAACTTTGGTAATAATAACAGAGAAAAAGCAATAGTAAAAATTTGAAAATTACTGGATTCTATAATAATTAAATAAATTTAACTGGCGGAGACAAAACTTTCTTTATTTAATTTTTTATCTTCCAGGTATTATTTGTTGTTAATATTTCCAATGGAGAAACAACAGTACATTTTGAATCCATCGCTTGAACAAATAACGTTAAGAAAAATCGCTATTATTTTGTGGAGCCAACCTGATATTTTACTGTATATACATGCATTCCGTTGGCAGTCAATAATTTTTGATGACACGATACGAATCTGGCACAACGCAGTAGAAAGCGAAGTAATAAAAAATTCATCAATGCTTTTGTTACCTGATTCAATCAAGGAGGAACTTATGGATGTTATTAAACCTATTGGTTTTGAAATACTGAAATGGAAAAATTATCATCAATTTTTGACTAAGGATCCATATTTTACCAAAGATGACTGGGGAAAACTTTGTTGGACATCTGTAGGAACTGTAGATTATAAAAAAACTGCAGAAATGTTCATAAGACAACAACGGATTGAAATTACCAGTAGCTATACACTAGCATGCATGTACTGTTTGGAGGACAACATTAAAACAATCTGGGAGAAATTATCTCAAGTTAATAAAACATTTTTCAATAATGAAATAACTCCTTTTAAAACTAGACAGCCAAAACTAGTTATTTTTTGGACCAAATTTAATAAAGGTGAAGTCGCTGAGCTGGATGTTTTTAGTCATAGAGACACAAATGAACGCGAGCATACTCTTTACCAATATGCATTTGAGCAAGCAGCTCTGAGTGGTAATAAAGCAGCAACTGAGTATTTTTATCATAAATTAACGCCTGAAGAAAGGGAAGTTTCTTTGTTGGAAACAGCTGAAAGTATTATCAATAAGCGATGTTCCAGAATTCATAATCTCGAGTATGAGTTTTCGAAAGAAAATTTTTGTGGTGTTTTATGTTATTTGCTGTCTAAAATGAGTGAAGAAAAACAGATACAAGTGTTTAAAAGTAACCCTTATGGAACTTTGAATTGTTTTATTGATTGGCCGTGGCAAGATTTCTTAACGAAAGTTACAAGACTCTTGTGGACTTTTTTTCTTACAAATAATTTTGATTTAATAATTTGGATTCTTGCCAAAAATCGTGTCATGACTGGATATAACCATCCAAAATTACTAGCTGAACTTTTACTACAAGCTCCTAGTCATTGTAAAAATTATATAATAGGACGATATCAAATTTGGTTTCCTGCCCTTATTTACGATAACAATGGAAAAATGATCAAATTGATTCTTAGAAATGTAGATGATAAAGACAGACAGGGATTCGTGATATGTGAAACCGGATATCATATGTGTTGGAAATTAATACAAAAAGAACAATGGTCGTTACTTGAATTGTTTCTTTCAGAATGTAAATTATCGAGTGAAGCGACGACAATACTGAAAAATAAATTTATGCATTATATTGCACATTATTACAAAAAAAGTCAAATTAAATCGAAAAAATACAAATTGGAAAGGTTCTTTGAATTGATAGATAAAGCCAAAGTGAAGAATGGCAATGATAAGGAAATAGAAAATGCCGAGGAAGAAGAAGCATCGATCATAAACAGAATGGAAAGAAAAATCATAATAAAAGAATAATTAAATACTTTCATTGGTTGTACAGTAAATTTTACAGAATTTTCATTGATTGCACTGTAAATTTAACAAATTTATTACTAATATTATTTATTAGATAAACAATATCGTTACTCTGTCTTATCGATTTTTTTTTTCATTTTTTAAAAATCTGTAATGCAATGTGATAATTCATAGAAGCTCCCAGCCACAAAAATAAATAAATGAAATAAAGGATAACAAATGGGAGAAATTTTTCGAATTCTATTTTTGAAATTTGATTGAGTTATGTGTTAAAATTGATTACTTACAGTGATTCTGATATTTCATTTTTATAAAAAAGAATTGTAAGCTTTCTACTTTTTCCGAATCATTCGAACGATGCGTATCATAAGAATTCATATCATACCAAGAAAAACTTGCAAATTCCAGATTGGTTGCTTATAGAGAATCTGTTGTAACATTTTTTGATAGGTAATTGCAAGCATTCTACAAATCAGTGAATGAACAGTGTGAATCATCAATTTGAACAGTGTGTGCCATACGATTTCACACGAACAGTTTTCATATCATTGAAACCAAATTCCTAAGATTCACATTAGAGTAGAATATTGATATTTCTTCTGCATGGTCAAATATTATAAAACATTTTCTTGATAATAGTTTATTCTATTACCTTTTTTTGGTGTAAGTTGTGTGTGAGTCTTAATTTATATAATTTTCCCTTGAACTTGTTTATTAAATTTTGTTTATAGTTAGTTCAGATTAAATGCTTTTATTTCTTGCTCCAGACTTTTAAATTGTGCATTATTAAACCCATTAGAAGTGTATCAGTTATCACATTTTTAAAAAGGAATAATAATAATCTAATTAAAAAACATTTATTCATTAAAATTAAATAGAATAAAACATTTCAATATTTACAATATTATACTATTTACATAAAGACAAGACAGTTTAAATAAAGAGCAGGATTCCCATGTGAGATAAGAATGCCAAACATGGTGTAGGCCTAAAAAAAGTTTGTTTCCGTTTTTCTTTTGAAAACGGAGCACTTGAGCAACACCAGAGTTCACACTTCATTTCCGTGAAAGATCTTTTAGGAGCTTGACGTCATACGCGCGAGAACTTCTCTCACTGTTACAATTTAGCCAGATCTGATTTGACATGATTGGCGTCGCCATGGCTTACAATGGAAATTAGCCAAACATTTTAATTAATCTTTAACCCTTAACTGAGACAAGTTTACAGTTCTTAATATTTCATTCTTCAAATTCATCTATAACTGGGATTTGACATACATTGAATAATTGGCCTGTAACAACATTAAATAAATGTCTATTATTAAAAAAAATGAAATGAGTTAAATATAAGGTATAGCAATAAAGTTTGTGTTAATGAAGTACCAGTCACTTCAAATAAAAATAATTTTAAAAAATGCATAATAATGAATTCAGAAACACTTCCAGTTTCATTAAATCGGCGAATGAAGAGGTTAGTTTAGGGTCCTCATGGTTATTTATTTTTTCTAGCTCATTTATTCTCTACGCTTCGATCATTCTATAGGGCCCTAAAAATTTTGGTTTTAGTTTCAGACCTTTTCAGAATTGAGTTTTCTGAGTCTTCCTTCTGACAACCAGAGGGCCTTCTTGAGTTTTTTATAGTAGGTTCTTTTGTTTTATGCTTGGATCTTTTGAATATTTCTTACATCTTGTAGTTGGTTTCTCTGTTCTTGCATATATTTCCTCATTTCTCCATTTTTTTTTCCAACAGATCTTTTCAGATGACGATCTTCCTTATTTCTCATGGTAAGGCGGCCAAGCAATAATTCAAACTGAGACACTTAGTACTGCAGTTGGAGGTGTTGTTTAGATTTCTTTGAAGGGGATCTACGAAATTATACCACTTGGTAGAATCGGCAGTTGACAACTTGGTCGACAAAACTAGAATGAGAGCTCGATGTATCCTCTCAGCTTGACCGTTCTCTGAAGGTACGCTAGTGGTGATCTTGAGATATTGGATATTCTCTTCAGTACAATAGTCACTAAATGTTTTGGGAGGTGAAAGCAGAGTCTCGGTTTCATCTTCTTCTTCTGGGATTGCCGAAAGTCTTTTGTTGTAGTTTTAAGTTATCTAAAGAATTTTCTGTGGTGGTAGATCTTACAGGATAGAGAACGGTAAACTTAGTAAAAGGCTTGAACTCTTCTGAGGATATATATGCTGATACCTTTTATTGGTAGAAGGTAAAGGTCCAATGAAGTCTACGTGATACTTAACGGTGCATTCTTTTTTTTTTTCGCAGTAGAATTTAGGATATCTTTTTCCTCACTCTTTTTATCGAGCAGAATACATTGCACGCAGTTAATGATTTCATTTTGCTCTTGTTGGATTAATTTAGGTATTAAAAAAACTCTCTTTTGACAATTTATTCTATTTTAATAGCTGAAAAGAATCCTTTCTTATGGTCTAACTTGACTAGCTCAGTTTGCATATATCTTGGGACAACTACCAATTTGAGGCCGTCGACGTATTTGTATAGTACTTCGTTTTTATCAAAAAAGTCTGAAGCATTATATGTTCCAATTAATGATTTTGAATTTTAAAATGTTCATCTTTTTGTACTGTGTGATGAGAATATCGTTTGTAATTAAGGCAACTTGATAGCTGCTTAAGACGTTTACATGTTGCATTCTCTTGCTGGAACAATGCATAGCTCCGTAATCATACTTTTCTAACAGTAATGCTCATTTCGCTATATGAGCAACATGATTTTGAAATGATTCCCCAGAAGGTAGGTGCGAAATTTCTGTAAGTCTTTGACTTCAGCAAGAACTTCTAAGTCTTGGTTACTAGATATCTCTTTTTCTGGAGCAGTTTACTGCGACATGTATTAGGTGTTCGAGCAATAATTCAGCCACGCTCACCGCAGGATGGCGCTGTTATGTGACGTCATTTTTAGTGTTGTATATAAATGTGATTTAGTTGAATAAAGTATGCTTAGCTATGCTTAAGAACTGTGTGCTGTTATTTTCCCGTCCCAACATATGGTCCGTCGAGAGCCGGAGCTTGATTTCAACAAGGATTAAGCTAACCGCAGCATTTAGTTGAACTAATAATCATGGATGATATATAACTGTCAACGAAGGTTCTTCAAAAACAAAACTGAAGCGTACAGCAGAGCAGCATCGCATTCACCAAGGAGGGTCACAGTCACAACATGGAAGCCATACTTAAACAAAAGAGAATAACTAAGGGTAAGCTTACCAGATTAGTTTCGGAAGTAAATGGTTTGCAATCTCAAATTATTTCTGTTTCCGATATTGAAGTGTATCAAAACAATACCGATGCATTAGTTAATGAAGTAAATAAATTAAATGACGATATTCTTACTGCTTGTTCGGATGTAGAATTTGATAAATATGAAAAAGAAATGCATGAAATGTTCTCTAAAATTGATAAGTTAAAAATTACCTTGAAAAATGAATTCAGGAAATGTGTTAGGGATAACAGTAGTTTAAATGCATCTCAGAACACGGTTAGTACTGAAGTAAATAGTTTAAAACTTACTCGTATGGATTTACCAGTGTTTGCATCCAATTACATTGATTGGATTTCATTTCGTGATTTATTTTTGGCAAGCGTGGGAAATAATAACTCTCTAAGTAATTGCCAAAACTTACAATACCTTAAACTTTCGGTTAAAGGTGAGGCAGCAACTTTATTAAATTCAATTCAAATTTCGGATAAAAATTACGAAAGAGCTTGGAATGCACTCGTTGAACGCTATGAAAATGAAACGGAAATCAGAAATGCAGCATTAAATAAATTAATTTCCCAACCTAGTTTAAAACATGAATCGGCAATAGGATTACGGAAATTAATTGATACTACTTCACAATGCATTGATACATTAAAAATCCTTAATCAGCCTGTAGAGCATTGGGATACTATAATTATTTTCCTATTAAAAGGAAAACTCGATTCAGAAACGTTTCGCGTTTGGACATTAGAACAGGCAAAAAAAGTAGCATCTTTCCAAGAATTCAAGGATTTTCTTTTAACTCGAGCGAATGCGTTATCGTCATTGGCACTCTGCCAAAAAACAAAAAACAGGTGCAATATTAGATGTACGATCTGATGGCGCCAATATACATAAAAAAAATAAATTCGCATTTCCGTCACAGTTAGTTCGGAATATATGTTTATATTGTAAAAGTAATTCTCATTTCGGATTATTTAAATGCGATGAATTTTTATCTCTTCCTGTGAAGGAAAAATGGCAAATTGTGCATAAATATAAACTTTGTTCTAATTGTTTGAAATCAAACAAGACGCATCCAATTGGTAAATGTCGCGCAGGGTACTGCAAACATTGTTCGCAGCCACATAACACATTATTATGTTCCAGAGGTTCAAATGAAAATAAACCTGTAATACAATTGGAACATGAAATGACCTACTGTTAGTAGCAACAACACAATAATTCCAGTAACAAAATGTGTATTATTACCAACTGCAATTGTTTATGCTAAGGATATAAATGGCATTTCACATAAATGTAGAGAAATAATAGACTCAGCAAGTCAGGGTACATTTATTAGGGAAGGTTGCGTAAATTTATTAAAACTAAAGCGTAAACGTACAGGTATAGATGTTGATGGCTTGAGTTCAAAAAGGGTTGGCACAGTTAAGGGTTCGGTTCAGTTGCAAATGACATCTCTATTTTACAAAAATGTCAGTATAACAACCAAGGCATTAATTATTCCCAAATTAACCTGTGACCTTCCACAATTTCAAGTCGATGCATCTGTTTTGAATGCTTTCAGTCAATTAAAGCTGGTTGATGTCAACTGCTTCTAGCCTGGCCCTATAGATATTTTACTGGGCGCAGATATATTTGCAGAGATTATGTTGAGTGGACATTTAACAGTTCCTGGACATTCATTAACTGCTCTAGAATCTGTCTTTGGATGGGTTATTCTAGGAAAAACGGATATTAATCCACAAATCAGAACAGGTACTATTTCATCAAATCACGTGTGCTGCAGTACAGTTGAATATCAGTTGGATAAATTCTGGTCACTTGAGGTGGTTTCACAAGCTAAACCTTATAGAGAGGAGGAAATCGCACGCGAGAATCACTTTCAAAAAACATTCACTCGTAATTTATCAGGCAGATTTGTGGTCAAACTACCCTTTCATGATTCGGATAAAAAACTTGGATCATCTCGAGACATAGCTGTGCGTCGTTTGCTCCAAATTGAACGCTGTCTTCAAACCAACCAATCCCTCTCCACTCAGTACCACAAATTCATGCAAGACTATCTACATCTCGGGCACATGGAACCTGTGCGCGAGGAAGACCTTGATGTTCCTGTCGCATCTAGTTTTTATCTTCCACATCATCCTGTTCCCAAAAAAAACAGGAGACAAGTTTCGTGTTGCCTTTGACGGTTCTGCAAAATCTTCAACTGGCGTTTCACTTAATGACAAATTAATGGTGGGACCGCAGTTGCAAAGTGATTTGACAACACTGTTAATCCGCTTTTAGAACACACAAAATAGCGATTGCAGCAGACATTGAGAAAATGTATAGGCAAGTTGTATTGGAAGACACGGATTTTCAAAGAATAGTCTGGAGATGGTCACCAAGAGAGCCAATTCAGGACTTCCGTCTAACAAGAATTGCATATGGCACTGCTTCAGCACCATACCTTGCAGTAAAATGTCTTCAACAGTTGGCAATAGAAGAAGAAAACAATTTTCCTTTAGCGTCCAAGGCAACCATGACCCACTTCTACGTTGATGATTTAATGTCCGGAGCACAGTCAGTTGATGAAGCACTTGAATTGCGTGAACAATTAATGCAAATGTTGTCGGGTGCCGGGTTCATTTTAAGGAAATGGGCATCGAATAGTGGTGAGTTTTTGAAATCAGTAACTCCAGATTCGCAATTGACAAATGTATGTTTGAACATTGACACTGATGAGACAATCAAGACCTTAGGTGTTCTCTGGAATCCGGCAGCTGATGCATTTCTCTTTCAAGTCGATTTAGCTCCTCTTGAAAGTGCCTTAACCAAGCGAACACTTCTTTCCACAATAGCAAAGACTTTTGATCCACTTGGTTGGTTGTCACCTATCACAATTAGATGCAAAATCATGATGCAAACATTATGGAAACATCGGCTGCGGTGGGATGAGTATGTTCCTTCAGATATAGCACACTAATGGAAAGGCATTTCAGAAGACATGAAAATCATCAAAACTATCAATATACCAAGATTCCTAGAAGCCAACAATGTCCAATTTCAGCTAATTGGTTTCAGCGACGCTTCAGAAAAGGCATATGCTGCTGCTGTTTATTTTCGTTCAGTGTTAGATAATGGAGAAATCAATGTGAAACTTGTAATATCCAAATCTAGAGTTGTACCGCTTAAAGCTTTATCAATACCAAAACTTGAGCTATGTGGAGCTTTGTTGCTGGTGAAATTAATGAATTTCACTTGCGGGGCATTATATGTTCCTATGGCACAAGCCCAGTTTTTCACTGATTCAACCATTGTTCTTTCATGGTTGGGGTCCCATTCCAGCCGATGGAAAACCTTTGTGGCTAACAGGGTAGCAAAGATTCAAAATTTGTCTTCACCTAGTCAATGGCACCATGTCAGTAGTGAGGCAAACCCAGCTGATCTGGCAAGTCGTGGTGTTTCTTCATCAAGGCTACTTAATTCTTCGTGGTTTTGTGGACCAGATTTTCTGTATCAATTAACACCTTTTCAGCCATGTACATCCACATTTCAGGTAAGTGATCCTGTACCTGAGCAAAAATTGTGTAGCATTCAATCAACTGCTACACTCAGCAACTCAGTTGAAGCAAATGACTTGATTAAACGGATATTCATCTCTTGTTAAACTTAAACGTATAACAGCTCTTTGCTTAAGATTTATTCATAATTGTAAAAATGTAAATGACAAGATAACTGGATTCTTAAAAACTGATGAACTTAATAATGCTATGTTTGTAATAATTAAGTTAGTTCAGTCTATTGAGTTTAATAGTGAGATCAATGCACTTAAAGCTAATCATCATCTGTCTTGCAGAAGCAAAATTTTGTCACTAAACCCATTTTTGGATGCTTTGGGTATACTCAGGGTGGGCGGTCGTTTGCGTCATGCGACTATCGCATACGATCAGAAAGAAACATCCCATCTTATTACCAAAAAGACACATGTTCACTGGTCTCATTGTTGGACATTATCATGAAAATTTATTACATGCTGGCTCTCAACTTGTTCAATCCTGTATTCAACAACAATTTTGGATTATAGGTGCAAGAGACATAATCAGAAACATAATTAGGAAATGTGTCAAGTGTTACAAATTTAGAACATCCATGACTAACCAAATGATGAGTGACTTGCCATCCACTCGCATTTCTCCTGCCCCAACATTTATGCGTTGCGGTATAGATTATGCAGGTCCGTTCCAAATTAAAGCAGCTAAGGGACGAGGCTCAAAATCATTCAAAGCATATATAGCTCTATTTGTCTGTTTCACCACTAGAGCTATTCACATTGAGCTGGTCACTGATCTTTCAGCAGATGCATTTATCGCTGCTCTCAAACGGTTTGTTTCTCGTAGAGGAAAATGTAGTGACATTTATAGCGATTGTGGTTCTAACTTTGTTGGAGCTAAACGTAAATTGATGGAGTTCGAGAGACTTGCAAAATCAAAATGTTATAACGAAAACGTTAACAAATTTTTGTCTAATATAGGTATTAATTGGCATTTAAATGTTCCAGGTGCTCCACACATGGGTGGACTCTGGGAAGCGGGTATAAAATCTACAAAATATTATTTTAAAACGTGTTATTGGTGATGTAAAATTAACACATGAAGAATTTGAGACACTTTTAACTCAAATTGAGGCTTGTCTCAATTCCAGACCCATAACCGCCTTATCATGTGATCCCAATGATTTATCAGCCTTAACCTTTGGTCATTTCATAATTGGCAGATCATTAACAAGCATTCCTGAGCCAAATTACATTGATACCAAACTCTCCTACCTTAATAGATGGCAAATTATCCAGAAAATGGTTCAGCAATTCTGGAAACGTTGGCATAAGGAGTATTTGTGTCGATTACAACAAAGACCAAAATGGCTATTACCCACTAAAAGCCTTCAAGTTAATGAATTGTGTCTTTTGAACGATGATAACTTGCCACCTACAAAATGGAAAATGTGCAGAGTTATTGAATTACACACTGGTGCAGATGATAATGTTAGAGTTGTAACTGTCAAAACATCAGAAGGCATATTTAAAAGACATATTACTAAACTGTGCCAGTTACCAATTTGAAAAATTTTATATCTGTAGCCAAACGGAATTCAAAGCATTTAATATTGTCTATATGTATTTTAAACAATTTATTTAAGTCTTGTTTATTCTGTTTATTTTATTGTATTCGCATTATATATGAATATTGAAATATTATTTCAAGGTGGGCGGCATGTTCGAGCAATAATTCAGCCACGCTCACCGCAGGATGGCGCTGTTATGTGACGTCATTTTTAGTGTTGTATATAAATGTGATTTAGTTGAATAAAGTATGCTTAGCTATGCTTAAAAACTGTGTGCTGTTATTTTCCCGTCCCAACATTAGGCAGGACGCAATGTTTCGTCTTTTTCTTCACGGAGTAAAACACTGCAATATCCTTGTTTCCTTTCATCGGTTATGTGACTCGATTGTTTCCCCGTGCTGAAAAATGCTTAATACCGACTTTCTGTCAATAGTTTCTCGACTAGTTAATAAGATTAAATGGAAGGAAACATTTCAATATTCACAATATTAAACTATTTACAGAAAGGGGATAAGACAGTTGAAATAAAGAATATGATTCGCCTATGAGATGGGAATGCCACACATGGTCAAGATATGAGAGATTTGCTTCCGTTTTTCTCATTATAAAACGGAACAAATAAGCCACGTCACACGTCCATTCCAGATGCAGACCTTTTTGTAGCCTAACGTCACAAGTTCAGATAACTTCTCCCATTGGATGATAAAATTAAGCTAGATTTGATTTGACATGATTGGCCTCATCATCTCTTACATGCGAAATCAATAAAGCTTTTTAACCCTTAGTTTAAACAAGTTTACTGTTTCTAATATTACTTTCTACACACACACACACACACATATATGCAATCTGAGACTCAGAAATAGTTTTTGGAATAATATACTCACATTATGTGATTCAAACTCAGTAAAAAGTTTTTTAACACTTTCCTTTTTAAAAAAAATGTAGTTTGGGTTCCGATCAAATTTTGATCGCATTTTCTCATAAGATTTTAGTTTTGTGTTTCAGAAGTGAAAAGAAATTCATATTCTAGTTGATACAAATAAAATAGTGCTTCAGTATTTGTAATTTATATAATGTTGAAAGCATTTGAAATTTCTGTGCATAATAAATGCAGGAAACGTTTTTTACTTAAAAATTGCTGTGTTATGATTAAAGCATCACTCGAGATTTAACTTTTCTCTTCGAATTTTTTTTATTTTGAGATATAATGCTTCTGTCGCGCTTGGTTGGAAAAAGGCTTTGGTACAGCACCTTTAAACTTTTGACGAATGATTTTTCTTTTTGAAGAGATTGCAATTAATGAAACTTCGATTCAGAAAAGGCATTTTCTTCTCTTTCTTTTTTGAATAATGACCATATCGAAATAATTTGGAAAAGTAAAAAAAAAAAAAACATTATTAAATGGTGATTTTATTTACTATCAATGACTTCAAATGGAAAAGCATTTGAAGTCATTTTTCGTCAAGTGCCAATACCCCCATTCTCCACAATTAGTACCCTCACCCCCCCTTTTTTTCTCAAACCATTACGTGATGTCGATATGAAAATTTTATCTGTTGGATTTTATTTACCAGCTGAATTTACTACTTATATAACATATTCATAATTTTAACTGTACAAATTTTGCTAAAAATTGTAATCATAAAATTATGTATGTTTAGAGCTTGAAATGTGCTAGTCTGAAAACTGATAAAGTTCTCGATATAGAGTTTGATGATTAAAAATATGATGGAAAAGCGAAAAAATTACGTAATTCCCGGCAGCACTTTAAATTTCGAAAGCCATTGATAGTGATTAGGGACGAAAAGAATCGTGTTATACCCAGTTTCACTTATCTCCGCCACGTAACTGCCAAGCATGTTTTGTGATTAAACCTTCGAAGGGGAACTTTATGAATACTGAGTGGAGCCTTGAAATGTTATTTTATGCGAATTCATCCGTTATTTTTGAATTTATAGCGGATTTAACCACACCCGAGGCCTCTCTTTTAATAAAACATCTATTTATGTACATATTACAATCCATTTTTTAAATTTACATCACCGTTCAAGGTTTTATTTTATCATGTCAAAAAATAATTTTATTTTGGGGATGAGGTTTGTGGCGTCAACAAAAATCCGTAGGCGAAAAATTGAAATTTTATTATCTGCACGATCATCTAAAAAAATCAGCTTATTATAGCATGATGCCATTACATTTATAAAAACTCTGATTAAAAAAATAAGTTAATGACTACCGCAAATAAAATCTAGAAAAATATCCTTTTGATCTCGTGATTATATGAAATGAAATAAATAAGAAATGTGATATTCTTTTAAATAATAAATGCGAGACAAAATTTTTTTGGATCGTTTGCAATGCTAAAATTAATAATTCAATAAAACAATTAAAATGAATAAAAATATAATTTAATTTGCACGAGCACATGGTGCTTGGCCGTTCTTTATGCCTAGTGTTGACTTGAAGCAACATCCTAATTCAAGTTACGTTTTATGCTAATTATTAACTTGCACTGCTTAAAAATGTAATTGTTATGAATGCACTTACCTTTCCAATTGTCCATTGAATCCAATTTTAAAAATTTTATACTATTTAATGTTAGGTAAATCACAATAAATTAAACGTATGTTTAACACTTCAACGAAAGATAACGAGCATTTCGAAAACATGAAGCAAATTACCACGAAATAATACTATTAAAGTGAATAGGGCTGTCATCTATGGTTTTTTATTGCAATAAACATTCATTTTTCATTTTCTGTCGGTGATATATAAAAAAAATTAAATAACTAATAAATATGTCCAGTTTAATACTATGTAGCGCTCAGTCTACAATGGGAACGAAAGGGTTAATAACGCGTTACCATTGCATTAACAAAAGTTCTCATTTAAAAAATTAAGTTAATTACTACAGCAAATAAAATCTAGAAAAATGTTATTTTGAACACGTGATTATATGAAACGAAATAAATAGGAAATGTGATATTTTTTAAACAATAAATGCGAGACAAAGTTTTTTTTGGATCATTTGCAATGCTGAAGTGCCTCATTCAATGAAACCATTTAAGTGAATAAAAGTATTATTTAACTTGTACGAATACGTGGTACTTGGTCGTTCAAGAAATTAAGTTCTGACATGATATATAGAAGATTTCATTTTGGTCTTTTTTAAATGCTGAATTTAATAAGCCTATAAACTGGGGCGATTCAGCACATTTATTTGTCACTGTATTTTTTTATTGTTTTTATATTTCCGGTCTTGCCTTTGGAAGTTTCCTGCTTTTGAAATTTTGGGCATGTTGTTGTTGTTGTTGCATGCACCCTTTGGCCTGCAGTGTTTGAAAGGTCCATAGCTGGATGGGAAAGATTGCAGCCTCTGTTAGTCACTAGCGCCAAAGCAACTAGAAATAGGTAGAGGACCGACTTACTTCTATCGCACACATTTGCTTGCACAACTCCTATTTACAGGGGGGCACATTCACACATCTCGCACATAGCACACAGATGAACAACCATGTCCTCCCCGTGACTCCCAGAACACGAGGAAGTCGCTCTACATATGTGCCAGAAAGCCGGTTAATTTTGGGCATCAGACTTCTGTTTGCTATTGGCAGAAGTTCTTAATTTAAGTCTTATCAAGAGTTTAGTAGAGATGAATCCATTTTCCAAATCTAATAAGGATTCAAATCTTTATTTTTTTTCACGAATATCATTTTTTTTTTTGAAAAGAGAGATTTCCTTTTTTTTAATTATTGATTTTTCATCTAATGTAGATGGAATGATTATTTATTTGCGTGAAAAATAAAAATGAAAGCTATTGTAAAAATAACGAAAACTTTTTTTCGAAATTTTTTTAAACCCTAGTAGCACACAAATATTGTATGACATTGATCAATATTCGCAATATTGTCTTATATTGTGGAATATTGTTTAATATCATATAATATCTCACAATATTATACAATATTGTATAACGGGCTGTGCTACCTGGAAAACTATAATTCAGATCACTTATCAAAGAAATCTTGGTTAAAACATTTTTTATATTATGTTTTTCAATAAAAACTATCTTATTCCATAAAAGAAATCTATCGTTAAAGAAATAAGATCGAAAATTGAGCAAGGATCTTACTTAAAAAACATGCAGCACTTTTTTGCTAAAGATCTGTAAGAAATAGTTTTTAATTAAAAATTAAGTTTATTTCAGACAAAACCTTGACAATCTTATTAGTTTAAAATATCAAATACAATTTGGGCTTTAACTCACTTCTAAGAATAAAGGACAGCCTTTCCTACGTGCACAATTGATGCTTGTCCAGTCAGTATATTTCTAGACCAAAATTACTTAATTTTCTTTCCATTGCAATCCATTTCGTCCCCGGTACAATGAAGTGTTTAAGAGATGAAAACAGCACATATTCTTATCAAAGAAAATTACAAAAACCAAAAAGAAATTTAAGGGGATAAAAAGCCTGCGTCATATAATATAATAAATATTTATTCATTTTGGAGAGGTTTGTTAACAGTTTTGTGTTCGGTCGGATAACGAGCCACATGAACCACAAATCTAATGAACTGATTCAAAATTTATGGGAACGCATATTGAACTGAACGTTCTTAGCGTAAATGAGTTTCAGATTAGTGAGGCGGGGTCTGAGATACTGCATGGAAACGTCATTTTAAGGAAAGCCACAGATTGGAGCAACAGGCGATGCGACAAATGTACCATGTGCAAAACAATACCTGCATGATAAGATGGAGATTCGGCACAATGCGCTTTACCCTGCATCTGGTTTGAGACCAGTACTTAAATAAGTAATCATTAGTTACAGGTCGTATCAAGCAGGGGGGGGGAGTGATAAAGAAAAACTTGAATTATAGAAGTATAAGCTTTATTGTTGATTTGACATATTGTTTTATCATTAACTGACGGCATGTGAGGGATAATGAAGCAACAGCTGCTAGGGATGCTTTAAATAATGCATCATAAGCAAAAAAAAAAAAGAAAAAAAAAAGAGATTATTAAATTAATTGAAAAAGAAGTTTTGTTTCTTCATTTCTTGCCATTCGCCTTAAGTAACGGTGACACACCTTTATTTCCTTTTTTGCCTTAAAAAAAATTGACTCAATTTTAATTAGATACTCTAGTAATACTACAATATTGTGTAATATTTCGGAAATATTGAACAATATTGCGAATATCGAGGAATAATTTATTAGATTAAGATAAAATACTTATTTAATTCAAACCAGTTAATAAAAGTGAAGTATGCCCCCATCCAGTAGTCTAAAAACATTTCCACGTCGACGATATTAAAAGTATGCTCGAATTAAAAATGACTTCTTGTCCTAAAGAAAGACTTCAGTGGAATAATATTTCAGAAATGGATAAGACGCGAGAGCAGATTATTTGTTTATTTGAGCACAATTCAATTCCTTCCCAAACACTACATAATAATACCAAATCATTACAGCATTACGCCGTTTACTCGCAGTTTGCGATTGTAAAGGACTATGAAAAATATTTGACATGTCACTTTATTTAACAAAAGGGCGCAATAACACAAAAATGGCATTTTTTTTTATCTCCTGCTGAGAACTGGTAGTAGTTGTAGAGAACGCTTGCCTTCCTACGTCACTCCAATCAAGATTTATTAATACTCTCACAGTTCTCAACATTACTCCATCTAGGCAATGAATCTTAATGAAATCAGGTCCCAAAATGGTGCGTTTAATTCCTTCTAAAGATATAATGAGAAAAGTATACAGATTCCGATCATTAATTTTTAACATGAACTTTGTCAATAACAGCAACTGGGAAATAAAATTCTTGAAATCTTAGTAAGCTTTCCTTGAATATAAGCAAATTTCCTGAACAAACTTTTCTCTTGTGGTATAATTGTAGGCACATCATTATTTTGTATTTCTCTTAAAATCACTACATTGTGGCTAAACTTAATGCAAGTAATAATCACAGTGGTTAAGTATATATGCTCTAAGATCCTCCTAGACAATTAAGAAGATCAATCACATTTTGTACTCTTATTCATTAAGAGTGGAGAAAGAAGAATACTGTCAATTTTTCATATGGCAAAAATGTAATGAATATTCAATTAATAAAAAATTAACTAAACTTTTAAATTAACTCGGCAATAAATTTGTCAGTGTTCTCATCATTTGAGAAATTAATCAAAATTCTACTTTTCTTTATTTTTCAATGCTATCTTGGCAGGACAACTTTTATTTTGTACAATTTTCTTAGCTATTTCTACAAACTGTGGATCTTCTGGTATTATCAAAACTCTTCTTAATTTTGATCTAGCTAATAAATTTTAAAAAAGAAATTTCAGTTTAAGTTAAGACATTTCTTTTCATTGATTTGCTCGATGATTTACCCATAAAATGAGTAAGTTTGTTCTATATATACATTTATTAGAATAGATACTCATTTCTTCCTGCTTCTGCTTTATGAATTTTAGTATTCATTATTTAGACTGGTCATAATAAAATCAATGCAAATTGTTTTGGCTCAATATACTCTAAAGAAATGTGGATACAAAAATAATTGAGATATACATAAAAAAGTTGTTAAAATTGGAAAATCTAGGCTAATTTCTTTTCAATATATATATATTACATAGCAAAAATAAATGCTGTTTGTTATGGCCTTTTTATAATCCCGCTGGTCAGTGATTTAAGGTGAGTGTGCAATTAGCTTCTGAGGGCAGAAGTCTGATTTCTAGCTCGTATGAAGATGACACACACATTCTCTTTCACACACCTCACAGATAGCACAGAGTAGAGGTCAACAAGGAATCGAAAACAGGACGCCCAGATCAAGACGAAGGCATGCTAACCCTAGACCGGGAAATTGGCAGCAGAAATAAATAATATTGAATAGCTTTCAGTGAAGAATGCATTTTTAATGAGCATAGTGATTATTATGGAGATTATTTTTCTTGGTTTGGAAATGTAAATAAAATAGCTTCAATTAGTTTTACTATTGTGAAAATTTTAAATGTTTACAAAACTTGATTTTCTGATTAGTAATTTATAACTTTTAAATATTCTAAAAGAGGGATTTCTTCTTCATCAATTTTTGTAACTTTTTATAATAATGTCTGGAAAAGGATTTTGAGTTGGAGCAATTAAAAATTGATTAGATTAATGCTATAAGGCTAGTAATTTCCCCATTTTGCTTATATATTCCATTGCAAATAAAATGTAATTCAACTGAGATAAAAATTCCAAAAATATAGTTTTTTTTAATTTTAAAGAAAAAAATATGAATATAAATAAATGAAACTTGTTCTAGAAAAGGGGGGGGAGACTCTGCTTAGATACCAAACAGAAAATGAATTTATTTGATTTTGTTTATAAAGATGGTATTGTATTCAACTTTCATGATTAAGTATAAAAATGTTATAATATATAACATTTCAATTTAATTTTTTTTACTGAAATAATTTTTAAGAATTCACATTTTTATATATATATATATATATATGCACTTTTTTCCAGAAAATAAATGTATTAACTTTAAAACTTACAGAAATAAGTACAGAATATGAATAAAAATCCAAGATTTGGGTCTATACCTTTATATTATAAAAAAAATGTGGTTTAAGAATGACTTAAATAAAGTTTTCAAGCTAGATTTATTTTTTTCTTCTATTTTATGCAATTTAAACTTAAGATATTATTTCCAGTTTTGATAATTTCATTTGCATTTTCAATGTAGCAGCATTAGCACACTCTAAATGCAATATACCTTTCACTTAAATTTTGTTTTTAATGGGAAATTTTTTAATTAGTTTCACAAAAATTGCTTTTAAATTTATGGGTTGGATTTTCCTTAAATAAAAGGCCTAATTCTTAACAAAGAGGTAAAAATGAGTGTAGGAAATAGTTGATTAATACAAAAGTTGTTCAGATTATCTGTGAATTTATGAATAACTAAGAAGAGCAATCTAAATGTATTGTGGTTTCAAACAAACATTTAAAATTGAATTGTTGATTAATGCATCAAAAGTTGTTCAGATTTTCTGTAAATTGCTTAATTTTAAAGGGAAAGAGGAAATAATTTATGAACATTCTATAAGTGATTGTGGTTTCAAACAAATTGAAATTGATTCTTTTTTATTTACCCTATTTTTAACTATTTACCTAATACTACACCAGATAATAATCTTTAAAGCATAATAGTTTTAAATTTACTTTTACATGTTTTTGAAACTAAATATGAACTACTATATAAAAACTATATTTTGCTGTATTAATGTCTAAATGGACTGCTGTAATTTATGCTTAAATGCAACAAAATACATTATGCATGATAATTTCTCATGAAATTCTAAGACTATTTTTAATACCTATTTGCAAAAAATAGCAAAAAGGAATCACTAAAAACATCTAGGGGAATTAATACTTCTTTTATGTGTATCAGCATAAATAAGTACATAACATTCAAAATGTATTTATTGTGCTTCGTATACTCATTACATTATAGTATCAATAATCAGATCAGAAACAAATTAACCTGAAATGATCATATATTCGGTTAATCCAAGACAAAAGAATCAAATATGTTCTGCCACTACAGTAAATAGAAAATGAATTAATTTTAATCCTGATATCTTATGGCGAACAGGGGCACGAGTAAATGCATAAAAAATAAATATATAGCATGCATTAAAATATTGCATGTATTTCAATAATAAATGTATTATTATTAATGCATTTAGATGAATTATTGAAGCTTTATCTGATAATGAAAATTATTTAGAAAAATCTCCTTTTTTTGATGATATACTTTTGTAAATAAAAAAAAATTGCTTATAACATTTATTTATATTAGACTATGCATATAAATGTGCAAAAAGATATAGCAAAGGTGTGAATGTATTTTTCTTTGTCTCGATGAATCAAGTACCCCTGAACAGATATGCCATTTCAATACAATGAAAGGATTTTAAAACATCTGCCAAAAGGTTTATATTTTGTAGACTATTATTATATTCACCATTCTATTGCTTGTTCATGGCTCAATAAAAATATTTGCTTTTGTTGATTGATTTCATCCATTTTTTGAAACAGAATTAGATAGCACAAAATGAGAACAAAAGTAATATTAGAGCCAAATCTTAAAAATAATTCCACTGTTTCCTTATAAATTCATATATACATATAGCTCCATAAATATGTTTATACACACATATATATCATATATACCATTTTATACTAAGATTTTTTAAAATAAAATTTCAAGATGATTCCTGAATTTTTTAAATAAAAGGGGAAAATAATATTTTTCACAAGATATATAAATCATTTACTATAATTATATATAATTTCATAGCTAAGTTATGATTATTATATAATTACATCTAATTTAGCAGTTTTTTTAAAAAATTTGAGGCAGAAAAATATTCAACAGAATAAGTATGAAAATTTTCTTAGAACTGTTATGCCAATCCATCAACATGAGGATATGATAATTTTTAATTCACAATGTGAAAAAATAGATTATTAGGTATTTTGCATTGATATCAAAGAATAATTATGCAAAATGAAAATTTTATGAACGAAAGTTATTCTTTTTTTATTATTTTCAAGAAACAACGAAAAGAATTCAACAATAATCAACAATCAACATTTAATCATCATAAGGAAAAAATAATTTTGTACAATTAGAGGTGAAGCCTGAAACAATACTATATTTATCAGCAAAAGTGAAATTTACAACATATATATAATATAAACTGAAAATAAAATTCTCACATAAGAAAAGTTTTATGTTTTATTTATATTACATTTCCAAATTCTACAAGTCTCAGTGTTATAAAATTTTAATTAATGAAATTTTTTTTTACCCTTTTAAATTAGAATGCACTTCCAGCAAATAATGAATTGGATTTTCCATTTATCATAAATATGAAAGCAGAATCAATTTGCATCCAAAATAAAAGAGTCCAATTTCACAAGTCTAATAAATAATTGTACCTATAAATCTTTGTTCCAAAATTTTGAATAAAATTCCATTCTATATTATCATAAATTTTCAAGTCAAGTATTTCTTTTTTATAGTGCATAGGATGTCATAACATCTAAATTTGAAAAAATTTCTTTTTATTCCAACAACAAAAGAAAAAAAAAAGTTGAAAAGTGCTGAAGCATCATTTTCTGTAATGAACTGGATGGTGTTTTAACTGAAGAGTGTTTCAGTTGCCTTCTCCAGGTTCCAGGAACAAGAAGATAAGGCCACACGTGCTTTGTGCTGTAAATGCAAACACTTCTTAAAATATAATATATAAAGAAATAAAAACACCATTGAATTCAAATGATTTTATTTTCTTACTAGAAATATCTTTAACATATATAAACTAAAAAAAATACGATCAATTCATAGAAGATATGAGGGCGTAAATTGAATATATATTTTGAATTAAGTGACAATAACCATGATAAAAACAAACTGTTATTAAACATTAAAAATAAAAAATAACTTAATAATTCAATATAATATACAAAATATCAGTCAAGAAAATTAATTCAGTGAATAAATTGAAACTAAATCAAATCTAACTATATACATATAAAACAGTAGATAATTATTATACTAATAACCAACAGCACATTTTGTAAAGAATATACAAACAATTGAATCCATATATAAACATATTTAGATTCTTAAAACTTGGTGATAAAATGATTAAAATCTATTATACAAAAAACTTACTAAACTAAAAAATACAACTTATTGGATTTTATTTATTGCAATCAAAAAGTAAAAGTGTAAAATTCATTCCTCATAATTCATACTATTTATGCTTCACATTAAAAAAAAGTTTTTTTTTATTGTTTAAAAACATTTTCTAATAATTAAAATATAGACAAAATTTGTATTTAAAATAGTAAGATGCAAATAGAATAGTGAGATATATCATTTAAAGTTAAATATAATGTGTGCAACATTGTTAAGTAAAAAGGAGAAAACTACTATGAATTCAAATTTATTTACCTCATCAACACCCATATCAACCAGTCTCCTTATCTTTTCATCAAAATCAGAATGAGTTTTAGGAGCTGAAAAAAAAATTATCATAAGAAAAATATAATTTCCCCCCCTTCTAAACCTAAATATCTTCCAATATTTTTTAAAAATACAATTCAAAACTAAAACTACGTAATTTGGTTGGATTTTTTTGACACAAATTATTTTTAAGGAAAATAACAATATAATGTTTGCATATTCTGGTCCATACAATATATATTACTTTAACTTATACAACAGAAGTATTCAAAATGCAGCAAAGTGAAATCAAGGACTAATAAGAATCAAGAAAGTTTTTTCAAGCGGTGAAGGTAAAAAAAAAAAAAAAAAAAAAAGGAAAGAATAACCTCCTGCATAAGCTTGGGTCCAATGTCTGGCAGTAAATCTAAACAAGTCTGGATCTTCTTTATACTGTTTGGCAACAACAGCATCTTGAGGATCATCTGGTTCAGCAGCAGCTAATAATGCTTGCAATGAAAGAAGAACTGTCCGCAATGTCATTGCTGCAGCCCTAAACAGGTTAATAAGGGATTAATATGAATCATTTTCTGTAAGAAATGAAATTTATCAAGTAAAGCATATTTTAACAAAACACATACATATTCCTACATATCGATTTTGAGTGGTCAGAAAATTACTTTTAGAGTATAAATTAGAATAATTTCATATATATATGTAAGGATATTTTAAACTCTAGTTTTGAACATAATTAATTACCGAAGTTTTATCTTAATTTGGCTCATCCTTCTAGAATGTTATTTCCTGATCCCTTCCACTTTTCCTATTAAATAAATAAAATGAAGAATTATGAAGAAAATGCACAATTAAGTCCACATGCCCAGTGTATGGATAATAAATCACTTTTATAAATAGATTCTTTTGAATAAAATCCTCTATTTCCCTTGTCTAAAGATCAACATAAATTTGTATAAGAATTTCTCTCCGTAAACTACGTGTATGATTTATCATTAATATCATAGTATATAAGACCAGAGATAAATGCTTCATCCCATTTCATTATGCCTTTTTGCCTTGTGCTTATTATGCAGCACTGCTGGAATAAAACGAAATTTAAAAGTTCAACACATGTTTTCTTCATGATTTTTGGCCACAATTCTACAATCTATTGATCATATTACATATATATTATGTATATTTTAAAATTTAATTTAATCCTGATTAGTTTCTTAATTTTTATTTTAATCCAGCTCATATCAAAGTCATTCTAAAATATTCTCTAATTTTATGATCTCATTCCCTTTTTTCCACTTAATTAAAAATAAAATGAAGCTTTGTAAAATTACTACATTATCACTCCATGTGCAGAGTGATTAATGATGTAAAACAGATTCAAAAGGATTCCAGCATTTCTCTTGTTAAGGTCAACATGTGTAAGAATTCCTGTCAAAATTCGATATGTGTAAGATTTACAAGAATCTCATAGTATATAAAACCTGGGATAAATGATTTCCCCCCCTTTTTGCCTTCTATTTTTGTGTCTTCACTGTTTATACGTAATGCTTGCCTCTCCAGATGGAATAAAACAAAATTTCAACATGTCTCTCCAGATTTCGGCCATGACTTTGTATTCTGCTTCAAACACAAAATTATATATATATATATATATATATATATATATATATATACACAGGGGTTGGACAAAAAATATGGGAAAATCTTGTAAAATGCTTGCTTAAAAGTAATAGTTGATTCTAGATGAGCCTGTAGGTTGCACTGCTGTATTTCCTCATTAACACCATCTGTACAATGTCCTTAATGCATTGTAAGTGTCAGTTGTTGTCAGACTAGTGTTCAGTGTAGTTGCTAGTGAATTGTGTCTGAGATAAGTGAATTCGAACGTGGACATATTATTGGAGCTCGAATGGTAGGTGCTTCTGTAATCAAGGTAGCCAAAGTGTTTGGTGTCTCAAGAAGCACAGTATCGAGGATTTATACTACATACAGAAACAGCGGGAAAACATCCTCTGCTAAGTCACAACGTGGACGAAAATGTGTGTTGAGTGATCATGACAGACGATCATTGAAGATGATTGTGACAAAAAATAAGAAGCCAACAGCTGCAAAAATCACTTCTGAAGTTCATGTCGGTCTTACAAACCATGTCAGCGTTAAAACAATAAGAAGGGAACTCCATAAGCAGGGAATTGCAGGACGAGTTGAAATTCCAAAACCTCTCATCAGTAATGCAAATGCCTGTAACAGGAAAAGATGGTGTCGAATCCATAAAACCTGGATGATGGAGAAATGGAAGACGGTCATTTGGTCAGATGAATCTTGTTTCCCGCTGTTCCCAACTTCTGGCCGAGTTTATGTCTCGCGAACACCGTCACAAGCGTGCGATTCAGACTGCTTGCTGCCAAGAGTAAAACATGGCGGGGGTTCTGTCATGATTTGGGCAACCATATCGTGGTATTCCATGGTTCCCATGATTACCTTGCTAAGTCGCATTACTGGTAAAGATTATGTGACCATTTTGGCCTATCAAGTCCATCCCATGGTACAGTATTTGTTCTCCAATCGTAATGCTGTGAACCAAGACGATAGAGCCCCTATTCAAACCGCTCGCATCGTCCAAGACTGGTTTTGTGAGCATGAGGAGGATTTGTCACATTTCCCCTGGCCACCACAGTCACCAGATATCAATATTATTGAGCCTTTGTGGTCTACTTTAGAGAGATAGGTGTGTGATCACTCTCCCCCTCCATCATCTCTAACTGAACTTGCCACTGTTTTGCAGGAAGAATGGTATAAGATTCCCTTGAAAACCATACAGGACATGTATTTATCAATACCTAACAGAATTCAAGCATTTTTAAATGCTAATGGTTGTCCTACAAGGTATTAGGCATGATATTATGTTTTATTTTAGGTGTTCCCATATTTTTGTCTAACCCCTATATATACATATATGGTTTCTTACATACTATCCCAACTAGGGCTGGATGATGACCAAACTTCATAATCACAATATACCAACCGACTCACATCAATAAATCATTATTTATTTATAGAAATTATTTATTGGAAGTTTTAAACAGGATTTCTTAGCCTATTGTGAGATTTTAAATAAAAGGAGTTTTTAATTTATACAATAAAAGTATTCATTTTCTTTCGAATTAAAACAGAAAATTGCTGTGTTAAAACCCTTTTAATAAAGTGTGTCATTGCCAAAGTAACGTCTGCATGTTACAATTTCTGGTTGATTCATTTCACCAAAAAAGGAACGAATACCAAATCTTATAATCATATGAGAAGAACTGGTTTCTAAATTATCTCCGATTGGTTGAATTTTTTAAACCGCTGTATTCCAATTTGATTCAACCAATTAAAACACTGATAGTTGGCGAGTTCTCCTGTTGCAGCCAATTTATAACATTGTATTTTTTCAATATAATAATTTTAAAAATTTTACTCTTTTTACTGCTGATTAAAACAACAACAGCAATGTTTTTAACAAGTAAAATTAAGTAGTTTTAAAAAATCATGAAATTAAAATCTGATGTCTTGAAAAACTAATTTTATAACTGAATTACATAAAATGTTATTCTTATTTTATTACTATTTATCCATTTATTAAAGCAGCGTATCTAATTTATGTCTTACTAATTTTCATTTACTGTTGTTAAAAATACTTACAATAGGAAGACTGAATTAAATGTATCATAATACTTTTTAAATGCATTTATATACTATAAAACAAATAGATGAAAACTAATTAAATTTGAAATAAAATCATACTTTTTGATTTATTAAGTACTTTCTGTCAGTCAAATCAACCTTTAAAGCCCTCAGCAAAAGTCTAATTCGACTTTTACTGAGATAATAAGCTATAATAACAAAAGAATAATATTGCTCAGTGAATTTAATTATAGAAAATAAATCATTAACAAAATGCACATCAATCTACCAATTTTTACTTAAAAGCAAACCCCTATTTTCTTTTCTTTAGTTATATTCCTTAAAATCATGTCATGATATTATTGATAAAGCAACTAAAAGAGTACCAAATAAGTATATGCATTTCAATTTTTAAAGTGAGAAAGGTACTTCAACATAAAATATATTCATATAAATTACAAAATATTTTAATGTAAATAATTTATTACACTAAAATGATGCTCACCATTGATCTTTTAATATATCTAAACATATTGCACCAGTAACAGAACTAATATTTGGATGCCATATTTTAGTGACAAACCGAACCTAAAAATAAAATTAATCATTAAAAATTCTCTATAATTCAAGAATAAATAGAGAATAGAAATTTTAAAAATGCATTAAGGCTTATTAAATATCTATATAGTCAAATTTTTTATTATTTCCAAGTATTGTCGATTATACTTATTTTAAATTTTTTATAACATTATATATATTAATATGCACTGTTAAGTATTATTGAAAAATCTACTCAGTGAATATGTGCATTTCAGAGTTATTTATATAGCCTTTTCTACATTTTTTCTAAATTACAGGAATAATTTTTTAATTTAATAGCTCTGAAATTCTTAAATGACATCTCTACAGATTATAAATATACATATTTTTTTACTTGAGCAAACATGAATTTCTTCCATATATAATGTCAAAAGATAATACAAATGATTTAATTAAGAAGAAATAAATAAACTTTGGAAAATAAAAGATTTTTAAAGATCAAATTAAAAATTTCTTTGAACAAATACAGCATTTTTAATTAGTTGCTTCTAATCTCTTAATAAAACATATTTTGTTAAAAAAATCTGAAATGTTATCTTAACACAAAATTCAGAATACCACATAAGCATCACAATAATGTTCAATGTTTTTTTAATGAAATTGCAAAAAAAAAAAAAAAAAAAAAAAAAAACATTAGCATTTTAAATTTAGATATAAAGAAGAAGAATTTATAAATGTGGGTTTCGTATTTTAATTCGTTCCCTCATGCATAATTATTATGATGTCATTAATATTTCAATACAGATATAAATAAAATCCTGGAAAAATTAAAAAAATTAATTTACACTTTTTTATGAATCACATAAAAAGATCAAGAAAAGAAGGAAAATTTTACATCTAAAATCAAGAGCAGATGGTGTATAACCTCCAGTTTAATCTTTTTTAAAAAAATAATAACGAATGTATTTAATTTTCAATATTTAAGTCTATCAATCATCTAAAATAATTCAATTTTACATCTTTTTAGTCTTCAGCTGAAATATAAGGAAAAACTACATTCATAACCAAAGATTATGTTTCTGTAAACAAGAGACAGGGAGAAACTTTTCAAAGTGTTGCATTGTGACATTGCCAAAATATCCTTCTATCACACATACACACACTGTAGCAAAAGGAATTGTTTTCAATTACAGGGCATAAATATGCTGTTTTTAACATTTTTTAATGGCAGATTTAAAGAAAAGCAATGATACAAAGTGTAATTAAAAAAATTACCATCAAAATGTCTTTGATTTATAAATTTGAATAATTTATTCTAACCGAAATAAAGTATAATATGAAGTTTTGTAATTAGTCCTAACACAATATTTAATGCAAGGACCAATAATAACACACCATTTTAAATTCTATCACATTGGATACACAAAACTGGTGTAATAACAAAAAGAAAGACACACTCCTGCATTCCTATAACAAACAGATCAAACATACTATATTAATTTATTGTTATATCTACAAAGAAAAATTGTATTTTCAATGGTCACAACTACATCTAAGAATACGTATATTATATTAAATTGTAATTAATTTGCTAACTATTGTCTCAAATTATCTCATGTTAATTTCATTTTAAAATGCTCCCTTATTTCCTGGTCCAAATATTATTTTTAACACACATTAAAAGAAATTGCTGATCTCATTGTTTCTTATGTCTGAACAAAGAGATAAAAATCCTTAACAGCTATGCATGTTTTTCAAAAATACTCAAGATTCCTTTGCCTTAGTCACCACACATCAAAGAAATCCCTATAAGAACTTGATAATACACCCACTAAAGCAAAAAATTCTGTCTTTTTCACTCTTGTCTTCTGGTGTAAATGTACACATTGTTCCTTTGTTATTAAAAATGAAGCCTCCCATTGTAAAACAAATTGAAATTCAGAAAAATTTAGATATATTTTCATTTATTCCTGATTATCAAATATTGGAAAGCTTGGAGAACAGACAATTAAATCTGTTATAATAAGGAATGTGTACTATTGTGGTATTTGCAATGTATTAAAATTACTTTATGAATTTCTTATCAGACTCTGAAGATGGCAGAAAGCCATAATTCAATTCAACATGCATTTTTTTTTTGGAAAATATAGTATTACACAATGCAACAAAAATATAACATTGAAAAATTTGTTAATGTATATTAAAGAATGAAAAATTTGTTTTACAACAGAATTATCAACAAAAATTAATTAAAGCTGTAATTATAACGAAAATGGCTAGTAAAAATGACATTTGTTTAAATACTCTATCTTATAGGCATTTAAAATATAACAAATCTTCAATTTAATGTCCATGAACAGAAAAGTAACATACATTAACTTAGGAATAGTAAAATGCACACACATACATGGTTATGTGAGTATATATATGCAATATTATAGTAAAACTAAACTGAATATTTTATAACTATTTAAATAATACCCGATTCTTTACAAACAGGATTACACTCAGGTAATCATGTTTACTTTCATGTATCAAAAAGCTTCTTTTCTTGGAAAAATTCAGCTTTTTTTTAAATTATAAAACTTTGTAAAATTTCAAAAAATTTATGCAAAAAATTGCTTATTACTATATCAGAAAATAAGAAATTTTTGATAAAATTGATGTTTCTTATAATTTTATGTTTTAAGTACAGAATCATTGAAAATAAATTAAAAGATATACAAAAATTATTTCATAAATTTTTATTCGTTCATAATTAAATATAATCAATTTATATCATTAAGGCAGCCTAAAATAAAGCAATAGAGAAATAAACTAAAAACGTTGCAGATACCTTAGGTGGATTAAACGGATAAGTTTCTGGTACTTTGATTTCTAAAACAAAATTTCCTCCTTCATATGGTGTGTCCGGTGGTCCTGCAATTTCTCCTCTTAATTCCGTGTAAGTGTCATTTATAATTTCCACGCTTATTGCACATTTAGCTGCCTGTAAATAAATACACTTAATAAAGTGGGCAATAAAAAACTCAAAATATAAATTTTATTTTTATTTGTAGCATAAATATCTAAAAAAATCATATCCATAAATTAAGTTAGGGCTTTCTTACTAATTTGAACATTAAGTTTCAAATTAAATAATATAGAAAATAATTTGGCATGTAACCAACGTCATATAAATGCCCTTCGGAAAAATTTGATATCAGTTTTCCTTAAAATCAGATGAAATTGTCTTTGTAGGCAATATTACCTCTTCACTCTTTACAACTTCTTTAAATTCTCGTTTGATTCGCTGGACTGCTATATTTGCCATGATCCACCGGCCACCATAAAACTAAGAACTACCACTAAGTCTTTTCATTAATATAAACAACAATGGGTGTATAAAATATCTACATGGAAATTAATTTCAAGACTGTCATTTCATTATTTTCAAAGTATATAAACACTACAATTCGATCAGAGCAAGTTGGGAAAAAAAAAACGAAACACAATTACAATGTTGCCATTAAAACACATCTCACCAAGAAAAGTGAGGAGATTTTCATATTTTTATATTGTTCATGGGATTTCAAATAAGTTTCTTAAAATTAGTTAATGTGAATATTATTTGAAATTTTATGTTTGCATTGATCAATTAATCAATTTTATCAGTTTTTTTCATTTTAATCTTGTTTATGAAGAAAAAAAAATGACATTTCTTACCACATCTTATCGTAATCGTGTGAGTGGTGATCGTATCAAGGTTTGTGAAGCGTAAAAGTTTTGCGTTATTTGTTTACAAAATTTTAAATGTGAAAAAAGAACTATTGAGTTTCAGTTTCTTTCTTAAATCCATTAAGAATATGATGTGTGTAACCTACTCCTTTAGAGATCTTCCAAATAGATGTATTATTTTTATATGCTAGTAGTTTCAAAAAGTGTAATGAAAAAGATACCTGTTTTTTGTAATATCAATATGTTTTGTGCCAGAGTATAATAAATAAATTTTACTATGGAGTCTCCAATGCAAGAAACTATTTATGGGACGAATTCGGATGACAGTCATGTTATGTCCGAAAAAGTCCAGAGTTTGGCTGCTAATATTTATCAAGAATTAGAACGTATGATGGAAAAATACGATGAAGATGTTGTGAAAGAATTAATGCCACTTGTCGTCAATGTTCTTGAAAGCTTAGATTCTGCAGTAATGGATAATCAGGAACATGAGGTTGAATTGGAGCTCTTGAGGGAAGATAATGAACAACTTGCCACTCAGTATGAAAGAGAAAGACAGCTTCGTAAGGCAGCTGAACAAGTAAGACTTACAAAATCAATTTTATTTTCTTACTTAGAAATTTAATTAAACCCTTTCAAGGCAATGTATTTATTCATTAAAAATTAATGCAATACCAAATGCATGCATTTTTTGATTCTTTCAGAAATTGATTGAAATCGAATATTCTACTGATGATGATCGTAAGAATTTATCAGAGAAAGTTGAAAGTTTAGAATCCCTTGTTCGTATGTTGGAGCTAAAAGCAAAAAATGCATCTGATCATGGTCAGTAGGGGTCCTTTATGAGCTGTTAATTCAAATATATTAGTTAAAAATCCCATTCTTGCTTACATTTTATTATTGGTTTTTTTGTAATCCTGTATATTTTTATTTATTGAAATAATCTTTTACTCTTAATAACACTTAAAAAATTCTGAATTTTACTATATCAATTTATAATTTTGCTCTGTATTTAAATTAAGGTTCACGTTATTGATTATTCCAATACCTATAAATGCACTCTCAGTTGTATTTTCTATCATGTAAAATTAACCCATTTTATGGGGTTTATATATATTTAAAAAAATTGTTTCTTAAGATTAATATTACTAGAAAGAGAAATTTCAGTGTCAAATTTAGATTGTTGTTTCATTAATTGTTAAATAATATGATTATTTGGAAATGCTATGTTAAATTTTGCTATTTACTCCATTGAAGTTTTAGGTCAATAAGACAAGTCAGTGCTATTTATATTGTTTTTAGATGAGACAAGAATTATACATGTCATATCAGATGAAATCCATTTTCTTATTGCTTAATTGAAATACAAAATATATTTCTCACTTAGAGTTGATAATTGTATGAATGTTCAATAAAAAATAGAAATATTCTGTTCAATATTTACTTATTTTATATAATTAGTTTCTTTTTACTTTTAATACTGCATGCAGAAGATGAAGTTTTAATCTACTACATATATTTGATGAAAAAGAAAATACTTAAAATTCTACTTATGGTATTTTATAAAATTATACTCTCATGCTATATGCATTTATGCACTTATAAAATTTCACTATATAAGGTAAACAAAAAAGGATATGACAGGAGAGAGCATCACCCCCTTTACGCCAAAGATATTTAGCGACAAATAGGGAAACCCGATATTGCCGTTGGAGGATATCTTCCTCCAAGTGATAAGACGGAAGAGTGCAGGGAGTTGGAAATTTCGAAAAGTGCACTAAGGGGGTAATGTTTTTTTCAAATTAACCCCAAAAAAGTTCTTGTCGTTTGCGTGTTTCCATTGAAAGAAGTAAAAATAAGTATGCAAATTTGTGTATAATGTGATTCAGAAACCGTCAGTGAAGAGTAGGAATATTCTTCATCTTATCTCCATCATGGTCTGTCGGAGTCAGACCAGATCAAATAAACGTTGATTCTGAGATGGTCGGTGACTGTCCAAGGAGATGAATAAATATCCCCTACACTGAGGTCAAAGCACTCAAGGATGTGAGAGGGAGTAGCCTGGAAGTATTGACATTTAGGACAAAGGGGAAAGGATTTCTTTTGCCCAGAGAATTTAAGACATTTTAAGTGTCCGCTGGCAAGCTGCGAAATGCAAGTATGGGATGACCTATCTCCTGAGATGGAAAGAAAGAAACCTGGGTGAGGCCCCTTGTACCAGTTATTTGATGGAGGAACCAGCCAGTCTTTTGTAATAGCAGATTTTTTGACGGAGAAAAGCTCCTGATAGGTCAGCCTGGTAGAAGTTGGGGTATTTTGAAAGCAACTCTCTTTGGCCAGTTTATCAGCCGTTTCGTTGCTGTGAATATCAACATGTGATGGCAACCAGTGAAGATGTATTTGATGATATTGAGAGATGGTCTTGAGCTTATTGTGTATCGAAATACTAGCACGGTCTCTGGCATTTAATCATTTTTTAAGATGTTGAAGCGCACTGCGGCTATCTGACAAGATCCAGACATCACCAAAGTGGTTCTCTTCAGAAACCACCTCAACACCAATCTCAATTGCGAGGAGCTCACTTCTGAAGACAGAGCAAAAGTCAGGGTTACGTTGGAATAAAGAGACTCTGTGATGAGGGGTTTCGATGTAAACCCCACTCCCTGCTGTATTATTGATTTTGCTGCCATCAGTGTAAATTTTAATGTCTGTTATGGGAATGTTATTGATGATTTCCAAGGTTAAATGCTTAAGGTGGTCTGAAATGCTGTTGACTGTGCTGTCAATGACAATACGGAAAGACATTGGTTTCAAAAACTCAGGTCAGGAGATTTGTCCCTCTGTGATAAAGCTCAAACAAGACCACCACAGGCCTACCAAACGGTCACTGAGGACCTGTACTCGCAGCAATTGAAACATCTACAACAGGCATTGCATCAGAAGGAACCAGCACTGGTTAATTGAAAGGGTGTACTGTTATTGCATGATGCGTGGCTGCATATTACAGGCATGCCCAGGAATACGATACATTGACTTGGTTGGGAGATTTTATGCTATCCTCCGTATTCACCTGACCTTGCTCCATCAGATTACCACCTCTTCCATTCCTTGGGAAAACATCTTCGTGGTAAATCTTATACCAATGAAGCAGACATGTACCAAGTTCTCACAGACTTCTTTGCCCCCCTCCCCTTCCCGAGTTTTACCGCAAGGGGATTGAATAACTGGAGACACGTTGGCAGAAGGTACTGGATGCCGATGGTGATTACTTCAAGGACTAACAATAGGCTACGCTGTTTGTATATCATGCTCTTTAGGATCATTAAAAACAGCAAGAACTTTTTTGTTTACCTTGTATAAGGTATGTTCTATATAGTTTATTGGTACTATCCTTTATTAACTTTAAATATGTTAAACTATTGATAATATTTATTGAAGAATTTTCTAATATTTCAAGTTATTTTAGAATATATTTCTAATGTTTCTGATCAAACTTTTGTCTTGTAGCTGCTCGCTTAGAAGAAAAAGATGCAGAAACTCGGAAAGAATATTCTACCCTTCATGAGCGTTACACGGATGTAAGATACACAGATAAATATATAAATATTTTTTATTTTGAGCTTCCTATATTCATTATTTTTAGTTGTGAAATTTCTCTAGTAAATCTAATGAATTTCATTGTGTTTTTTTATATAAATAATTAATTGATGTGATATGTAGTTTTTGGATAAAGAAACTATTATTTTTAATGCAAAAAAGACTTTTATCAGAATTATTTTACTACACAAATCTCTTTCATCTAAAATGTGTTGCCCTTAAATTTATTAAAACAAATTATTTTAAGAACATATGAACAGCTATTTTATTATTTAACAAGCTTTCAGTTTTCTAAGTTCTAAAAGAAGAAGAAACTAAATTTTTTTCTGCCTATAAAGGATATTTTTGACTTCGTTTTCACATTGGATAAGAATTAGTATTTATGTAGTTTCCTGCTCATAGCTATAACAAATGTGAAAAAATATGAGATTTATTTATTATTGGTCATGAAATTTTAATTTTTTCCCTCTTCCTTATATAAAATTTGGGATATTAATATTGGTGATATGGCTTGTTAAGTAATGACTTTCTTCATAGTGATTAATGATCTCAAAGGAATTATATAAAATCTCATTAAACATTATAAATTACAGTTTGAAGGTAAATAAGTAGAATGGTTTAAAATATCTACATTATTATGTTGTGATGGGAAGAGCGACTCAAATAAAAGTTTCGTATGAAGGTGTATATTTTTAATTTTTAAAAAGATGATTATTTAATTTATTATCTCAAAACCTTCTCTGAAATCTTTTCTATGCTATATAACTTGGAGATTAAGTGGTAAAATTTCATCTCTAGGGCCAGAAATTTCTAACTTTAAAACCCAATTCTACTGAAGGTCCTTTATATAGTCAAACCTGATGTACATTAGTAAATGGCACAAGTAAATTTTCTTCTATTAAGTTAGTGCAGGAAATGTTTTTGGTATCAAATGACTGGGGTTCAAAGTTATGATTTCATTCTAAAATCATATTGTAGTTGCTTTTTTTACAAAATATTAATATGATTAAACTAAACCTAATTTTTCTACTTCATAATATTTTTTGAATAATGTTTCACAAAATCTATAAATAGTGTTAAATTCTATCATGCATTTTTAATAAAATTTCATTTTTATTTGTGCAGATTAAATTATTACAATAAATAATTTGTGGCTGTTTGACATTTGATGTTTATTGATGTATAATATTTAACACCACATAGTCATCAAAAGTTGATTTGATATGAGATTTGTAGTTTTATATACATTATAAGATTCTGTTATGTTTTAAATTTTGCTCTTAGACACCAAAAAGCATAAAAAATTGTTTTAGTTATGTTTTGATTTTCGAAACTAGGTTTTTTTTTCACTTTATTATATTATCATTGACAATAGTTATATTTGTTGGCTTTTCTGAAACAAAATATGCTTGCATTTTTTTACATAAGTATATAAAATTGTAATTTTAAGAATAAAATTTTTAAATTATACTTGTAATATAATATTTTCTGTTAATAAAATTAAAAAAATTTTTTCAGTTGTTTAAAACTCATATGGATTACATGGAGAGAACCAAAATACTTTTTGGTTCTGATAAATTAGAAGCTTTAAATAATAAAACCAGGTATGTTATTTATTTTAATTATATTGTATTTTGTTGAACATGCAGGATTGCCATGTCTCTGGAAAAATTGGAAAAAAAGAATTTTGAAATTACTCATGAATACTGGGAAAATACTGGGAGTTTTTAATTTCTTAGTTTTGCATACAAAAAAGGCTGATCAATTTGAACACTGCTAAAAAAAGATTCTTACCCTAACTCTAAAAATTAAACACCATTCACAACCTTTAAAACATAGATGCTCGTCTCTTTTCTTCTTTACCCCCCCCCCTTTTTCTTCTATGTATATGAGTCCTATTTTCAAGACTGAGAAAAAATATTGGTACTGTTGTAGTGATTGCAACTACTCAAATACTAATGGAGGTGTTCAAACTGAAAGAAGGGCATTCTTTAGCCGAATGATTTTTATTTATGAAGAATATTACAAAAAATATTTGTGTATGCCAAAAATTTTTATTATTCTGCTACTGTCTCTTGGTTAAATTTTTTGCTATTGAAATTATAAAGCATTTATCGAAAAACATTGCAATATTAAATGAAAAGCAAATGGTCAATTGGCTTGAACTTCTTTATTCCATACTACAAATTTCCACTGTACATTCAGAATGTGCGAAGATCCAAAATGAAATTTTCTTGAAAAAAAATTAAAAGTGAATAAAAAAAATCATTTAATAGAAGAAATTTGTATAGAGGATTTCTTTTCTAAAGTTTTGAGGCCCAAATAATTAACTGATATTTAGAAGTTATAAAAATAGTTCTTGTATTGTCATGTTGTTTGTGATTGTGAAAAGTGGAATTATTGACAACTCTTAAAGTAGATTCTTTAACTGGTAAGAACTAAATATGCTGCCATAAGCTTTTTCGGATGTGTATTAAACCCTTCCGGCCCAATATCTCACTAATGTAATGTGCTCTTTCTGCTCTTAATAACTCAGTGAAGTATCCAAGTTAACAGTAAAGACACATCCTTGCATATTTGTGGCTTGAAAACAAAATAATTTATTGGAATTGTTAAATGAAGTGATGTTGTAATGTCCCCCCTCTTCAGCATTTGAATCAAATTACATTTAACGTACTAGAGGCACATGCTCTGTATTCTGGATTCAATTGAATTATCTATATAAACAAACAACTTTTTAAAAGTGCATGTTGATTTAAAATGATTTTAACATTCTTTTTTATTGATTTGCTTTTTTTAGTGTTGCAAGAAATTAGGGTGAAATATAATTGGGTGTATTTTTTAGTATTCTTGGTGCATGTGTTGTGAGATACATGGATAGCCTTAGTCATGAATAAGAGAAAATGTTACCTTCTGAAATAAATGAAATTAGAGGGACTTAAGTTATAACAGCAAATCATAAATCTCATTTTCTGAAGATATTGAGAAACATAATTATTATCTATCCTTAGATGCTTGCTCTGAGCTTGCATCTAGTTTGTCTTCTGATATAAAACACAACCAAGGAGAAATTTTACACTGAGAACTAGTGAGACTGAATTGTTGTTTATTTCCCATTGCTTTTACTTTTTACTGATAAAAACTATGAAGGTATTGTTATTCTATTATAACTAGCACATAAGTACTTGTTTCATCTTATATTAATACATTCTGAGAAAATTCAAGGAATTCTTCTTTCAATATTTGAGTAGCAACATTGGCATGTATATGAGTTATTTTCAGTTAACCATGAATATTTTTAAAATTAAAACTGACATCTACTCATCCTTTCCAATTATATTATTATTTCTGGAGTAATGCGACTACATTTAAAATATCATTATATTGTATAGTATTTTATTTTGAAATATTTCTGTGCATTTTTGGAAGATTGCTTTACTTTTTATTGCTTCAATTAAAAAAAAAAGTATTGAAGATTTTAAGGTAAAGCAGGAAAATACAGGGAATTTTAAGTTTCTTAGTTATTATTATTTTTTTACCCACCTAAAAAATGGCATTATCTAACGATTGCAAAAATAAAAGATCGTAGTCATAACTTCCCAAAATGAATACCATTCACAATTGCATAATACAGAGACTCTCCCCTTTTTTCTGATTAGATCAGTTCATTTCGATTTGTTCCACTGTTGCTCTTTTTCTGTGAGATTTCTGTATTGCATCTAATGAGCATTCTCAAGATTTCTGTAACTGCCTGAAAGATTAGAATATGTTTCTCAGGGCAGAAACAGTGAGATTGGTGATGCTTATTCTACCATACTTGAGTTGTTGATTGGTTTGTTTATTATTTGAAAAGCTATGAGCTTATTAAAAATAGATTAGAGAATTTTTTAAACAATGAACTGTTCAAAGTTATTTTAAAAATGAATTGGCTGGATAAAAATAAAAATGAAATCCGATCTTGCTGAAATGATTTGAGCAGTTCTGCCAAATCCATTTGCTATGTACTACTCACTTTTTTAAGAAAATATTAAGTCTAAGGAATATGGGAAAATAGGCACTTATTAGACATGCGAAAAAAGGGAAACAAAATTATGTGTATATTTTTAAAAATCCATAATTAAAATTAGAATTTGTATCTAAAGGATTGAAGGAGAAGCTGGTATGTCAAGTCTAAAAATATCTACTTTAATGTCCAAAAATAAATTGATTTTCAACTTTTTAGTTCAAGAACAGCTATTTAAAGCTGAATTTGCATGGGCATTAAAACTTATTGCATCATATTTGTCCCTTGATGCTTGCAGTAATGCTGGACATATTTTCACATATGTTCACTATAAATAAAATAGTTAAAATACTTATTTTAGGCCAAACAAAAGTGTTGTACCTTATTTTTTTTGGGATAAGCTCTATGAAATGAATGGAAAATCTGCTGAAGTTACAGGAATGGAGGATCAAATGCTTAAAGTGACAAAAATGAATAAATAAAATTCTTGCTTTATAATCTTTTATTGTTATTCTTGAGTAATCGTTGATAGGATTTGTATTATAATAACAAAATTGGTTTGTATTTTATTTCACCCAAATCCTTAATTTTGTTTAACTTAAAGAACATGAGAAGCAATGTACTCTTCTCTCTAGAATAATACATTTTATTTTTCTAAATAATAAATAAAGAGAAATTGCCTTTTTTGTAATTAAAACCTCTTATAATTTACCATTATTTCAAATAATGTTACATTGTTGCTTCCATCTTTTCCCTTTTCCACTCCTTAAAATCGTACATCATAACTAGCATATGAGGGCTGTTTGAGCCTTTCCTCATATGTTAAATATACATACAGGGACTTTTTTTCTAAGTTTGAATAAAAACCCTGATCAGTATTAAATAATATTGATATCAGCTATATGTGGAAATTTTCACCATTCCAGTTGAGAACTTTTCAGAAATATACTGAGATATATAGAGTAAACAATCATATATATATATATATATATATATATAATTTAAATCATAATTTCAATTGTAATTAATTTCTAAAGTTTTATCTTAATTAAGCCATAGTAACTTCAATCTAAAATGTTATCTTAAATCCTGATCCCGTTCAACTTTTTTATTTAATAAATCAAAGGTAGCTTTGTAAAAGTATAGTTCTATTGGTTCTTAAATGTCTTGTAAAGGGATAGAGATTGATGATGTAAGCAGATTTTTTTAAAAGGATTCCTGCATTTCTCTTGTCAAGGTCAACACCTAAGAATTTCTGTCGAAATTCAACACGTCAGCTTTATGAGAATCTAATGATATACAAGACCAGAGATACATGATTTTCTCCCCTTTGTGCCCTTTTTGCCTTTTTACTTTCATCTGTTTTTGTGTCCTTTCTGTTGCTATTTATACTTAATGTTTGCCTCTTGAGAGTGAATAAAACAAACTTAAAAACTCAATCTGTCTTCTCCCTGGTTTCGACCACGACTCTACCTTCTGTTTCAAACACAAAATTAATGTGTAATTACATTAGATATAATTGTTTTTTGTGTTATTTAATTAATTTTATTCAATACTAGTATTATATTGCATATGTATATTCAATTTTAATTTTTCCTTGTTTAGATTTCTTCATTTTCCTCATACGAAAACTGATGTTTCATCATTTATTTCACCACAAGAAACAGGTTCTAAAATTCTCAATAGTCCTTTAGATATGCCATCACTTGTGTCTCCAAATCAAAGCTCTGATTCTAATGCAAGTTTAAAAAGTGAAATTCAGGTATTTACTAAAAAAAATGAATATTTTTGTGCTTTAAATTTAATTTGTAGCATTGTTGCATACTGTTAATATATCTAGCCTGTCAACTATTGATTTTTATAAATTTGTGAAAATTTGTACAATGTTGAAAAATATGCAATTTTTTATAAGATAAGATTTTTTTAAAAAATCTATGTCAAAATGGGGTAGTTTACTGTTAGCTAGGTGCAATCAAAATATTGCCAAAGAAATTTGGATGAATTCTACATTAGTTGGCGATTTTTCGCTTTAACCCTTTCAGTACGGATTTAATAAAATTCTCATTGTTTTTAATGTCCCATCAGTCTTGAAAGGGTTAACACTGTTGTAATAAATTTGGTAGAATTTTTCATTATTTAGCGATTTTTCACTGGTGCTTTGCTAATGAAAAAGTACCTAAAATGGATATCTGATTTATTTTTGTTGTATATTCCAGTCTTCAAACATAAAAATTATGGGGTGGGGGAAAAAATTCAAAGCAATATCTTTTTTTATTTTTTGTTTGTTCTTTTTTACTAGCTGATGTGTTGCTATGGGTTGGTCTGATTAAATGGAAAAGAAAGAAAAAAGAAAGCATACATATCTAATGTCTTTAATTTTGCAATGCTTATAGGCATACCATATTTTTTGATGTCCTATTATCTGTATAGATATAATTTTCCAATGTCCAGATTGAAGAATATGGAATGAGGGAAGCAATCTATGTCTAGATCAAGACTTAATTGTAGAGATTTTCCCTGAACTTCGTAGATTACTAACATCAATGAAAATGTAAATTGCAATCTCTTAAATAAAAAATGATGTATCTATTGGAATCATAAAAATGCAAGAAATGAAGGCACCTTCTCCTTTGGAAAGTCCTATCAAAATTGTTGCTACTATAAGGTTGCTAAATATATATATATATATATAGGCAAACTGTGTTTTGCAAAGCTTTGATTAATTGATATTTCAAAATTTGCTAACTGCCTTGCTGCTGTTTTTTAATTACAGTACATGCAGTGGCCTCCTGTTAGATCAAGTAAATTCAATTAAAAAAATAACTAATCACATCATCTTTTTTTATAATAGAAGTTATGTATTATGACTCTCACTCTGAATAGTAGACTGGATAATGTTGTTGAATTCCTTGACGACTTGGTCCTTGGCCACAAGAATATCTCATTCAGTCTGTCAACTCTGATTCATATTATTGGTTTGAATAATGGAGAATACATTTAAAACCATTTCTTCTTTTAACCTGACTAAATTTCAGATATTATACAACATTGAAGTTTGTCCTGCGGTCATATCACTATCACAATTCCATTCTCAATTTCTAGCAATTGATGTGAGGATATATCAGTTGATTGATCGTTTTGTAGCTGGACATGCATATTTGTTGTTAATTTCACTGTCATTATGTCTTGATATTAAGTATATTTCTAGTAAACATTTATTTTGTCTCCTAGCATCAATCAAGGAATTACAGAATTGTTTGCTTGAAATCCCTTGAAAGCAATGTTAATATATTAATGAATTCCTAAATAGTCTGATATTTTTACCCAAGTCTGCAATGCTTAATCAAGAACTCAGGCAATTCTTTTATACTATTGTGTATTTATTATTGTGCTTTGTACTATTGTGTCCCAAACAGTAAATTTGTATTTCTGTAATATTTTTCACATGCCAATTTTTTAATAACGTTGCACATGGGAGTTTTAATAAATTATATGTTCATTAACAACTATTTCAAAGCATCGGCATGTCAGCTATTTCGGATTATGCTAGAGCTAAGGATACAACATTTTATGATTGAGTAACTGCTAGAATCAATCGAAGTTTTATCAGTTTCATTTTTTCTTAAAAGAAGATTTCTCCTATACTGTAATCAACAGCTTGCATTATTTAACTGTTAATACTTTTTTTCTGAAGAATTACTTTTGGATTACTTAATTACTTGTACAACAAAAGATAACCTATTTTTATGATGATGCAACTTTTATTTTGAAATCTCCTTTATCAAAAAGATGGAGCCGAGTGCACTTTATAGGGTCCCACATCCTCATCCTTGGAACTTTTATTAGTGGTTAATATCACTGTCTGGATATCTCTAGAAAACTGCAAATGGTTCTCTCTATTTTGTTTTTTTTAGTGGCCTCACAAAATCAACCACTTTCCATCATGGCTGAGGATCTTTGCTGAATGTCCATGGTGTAAGGCAGCTCAAGCCTTCCTCTATCATATTCTTAAATGTTTAAATTCTATTATTTGTGAGATTTTAAGGGATCTTCTATTGTTTTTGGACTTTTAAAAAATCTTTGGTTTTATGTAGGTGGTATAGCAACCACCTGGGATTAGAAACAACAACACAAAAGATAACCCATGTTGTAATTTTGTTCAGATTGCAATTTTTCATCAAATGAAGCAGTTGCAGATCTTTTTTGGTAATAATTTGTGATTTCTGAGCACAAATCTTCAATAATTTTCAATGCTTCTTTGTATATTTGTACTTTGGAATCCATGTTTTTATTTGAATTTCAATCCATGGAATCCATGTTTGTATTCATTGGAAAATAACTCTAATCATGTGTGATGTATGTTTCTCGATTGGAGAGGAAGAGAAGCATGCACATTAAGCATATCTGGATTTAACTTATCGTATATAAAGCTTAAAGCAATTGTTTTCTTTGAATCATGTAAAACTTAATTCAACTAGACTAAAAACAAATGGAACAAAAGAATTTGTTGTATTTTTCATATCTAAATATGATTTTAAAGTGTGCCCTAAAAGCAATCAAAAATAAAAAGGGAAGTTGTTTTTATTTTGTACAGTTTGAATAATTTGTCTTTAGATTTAAATTGCAAATTTCTGTATTAAAATAACATTTCCTTAACCCCTCTTCCAATACCCATTTTAGTATAGTTTTTTTTCTTACATATACCATTATAAATCTTATTTTTTAGGAAGCAGCATATGCTTCTATTGCAACAAGCCCCAGGCGAAAGAGTGGAAGTAAAAAAGAAAAGTCTGTAATGGAAAAAGGCCAATTAACTGACAGAGTACCATTAAGTGATAGAAGCACTGGAACAAGTAATAATACAACTTGTTTGCTCAGTATTCTGTGTTTGACTTGCTTTAAGTTTTGTAAATAAATGACAAATTGAACATTTACATTTCATAATTACAAAAATTCTTTCAAAATAAAAGAAATGATCTAAAGTACTAATTATATTAAATTGTTTGAAAAAAAAATTGCTCAAATTTCAGTGTTAATAGTTCCTTGATTTAGCCAATTTGTATGAATGAAATATATTGCAAATTGATAAGGAGAAAAAAAAAGTATATGTGGTTTCCTTTTTCATCCTATATATTTATGTATTATCATTATGCTTGATCTAAAATGTTAAATTTCCCCACTTTTTGCCTATATATATATATATATATATATATATATATATATATATATATATATCCTGATGGTTGAAACCCTACCTATTATCATGTCAGAACATGTTATTGTCTTGGAAGTGAGGTTTGTGGCATCGACAAAAATCTGTAGGTGCAAAATAAAAATTTTATTATCTGTATGAGCATCTAAAAAAAAAATCAGCTTTTAATAACATGATGTCATTGCATTTACAAAAGCTCTGATTTAAAAAAAATTAATTAATGCAGCTAATAAAACCTAGAAAAATATCATTTTGAGCACATGAAATGAAATAAATAGGAAATGTGATATTTTTTTAAACAGTAAATGCAAGACAAAGTTTTTGTTTTTTGATTTTTTGCAACACTAAAGTTACTAATTCAATGAAAAAATTGAAATGAATAAAAATATAATTTAACTTGCACAAGCATGTGATTCTTGACCTTTCAAGAACTTCTGGCATGATACATTGAAATATGCTTTAATATTCAATGTATCAATCATTTTTATATATTACTTTTTATGCTTTATCTAAAATGTTGAGTATGCCCCAATTTTTTTTCCAAAAATAATTCACATTTTATAATTGATGTCAATTAGGGAAAGAAGATATGATGAGTGAAATATATTTGTTATTTTGTATAGTTCCTTTTATATAAAAATGATTTTTATTGAACTACTGTAGAGTTTATGGATTAATTGAATTTTCTGTAAACCATTGCTTTTTTATAATATTAAAATAAGTTATTTATCATAGCAAGAGATTTTATGTAGATTGATAAAAGTGTATTTTCTTAAACACTTCTATAGATATATGCTTTTGTTATAAAGATGAAATTTTATATTTTAGATATTTATTTTTTTACTACTTTGTAATTTGTGTGTAGTAAATAAGAAAAAAATATATTGAATTATTAGTAGAGAATTGTTATTTTTTCTCTTCTTTTTCTTTAAAAAAAAGAAAAGAAAATTCATTAAATATTCTTTTGCAACTTTAAAGATTTGTTTTCACTAATCTAGTCCTGTAAACAATAATTTTCTGAGAAAGTTAATAGTTTTTATTAGAGTTACATTTTGTTGTTGTTTTTCTTAATGTTTCAAGGGTCAAACTCTATGGCATTTAATATTAAATTAATTGCTATAAATTAATAATTTAATATCAAAAATATATTTATTTCTGTAGGAGATGGTTGGGTTGATGATTTAGATGCCAATTTGAATGATGCCACCATTGAAAGTCCTGAAATGGATGAAGTGGAAGAAATAGATGGTTTTAGTTTTTCACTTCAATCTAGCAATATACAAAGGTGCTTTTTTTTGTCAAAAATAAAATATATTACTAATTAATATATAAAAAAAGAATTGCCATGATTAAATGTTCATTTTATGTAGAAATGTAAACAACAATTCAAATTATAATTTTTAATATATTGATTAATGACAAATTTGTGTTATATATTTCCATACTGCTTAACATAGTCATTTATATATTGTTTCATCTGACATGTTATATGACTGCTTTGAGCATCTGTCTATTACAATCTGTATTTTATTCAGAACAATATATTATACTGATCTTAATACAGTTTTTTTTCTGAGGGGAGGGAGGGATTATCTTGTACATATTAATTTTTTATTACATTTTTCTGTTTGATTTTATTTATGTTATGAAGTTTCTAAAATATTTATTGACACATTCAGCAGTTATTTCTCATGCATAACTTTCATTTTCATAGTGAGAGGCGTAGGCCAAATACCTTATATCAAGAACTCAGTTTTCAAGACAATGATGCTTTAGTTGAAATGGATGAAGGGGCAGATATTTCAGGTGAGTGATTACTAATATTTTTAGTTAAACATTTATTTGTATTTAATTGTTTTTTTAAAATGCATAACATTTTTTCTTGCTTCTTATTTTTAGGTTTAATTACTAATTTTGGAAAGAAATAATTTTAATCACAAACTAATTAATGATGTTTTGATATTTAAGGTAATCAAATATATAAACAAAACATTTAATTTTGTCAAACTTCTATTTTACAATTCTAATTTTTAAAGCATATTTTTATAGACTCAAGATAATACTAATACTCTTTAATTTTAATACATATTTATACAGAAACATATTTATAATGTTCTAGGCAAAGTTTTTGATGTATTTTCTAATTTTTAATTATTTAAATGAAAACTATTATGTCTATAAAATTAGTATGTTTTAGATTAAAAGAAAAAAAAATGGAACAGTCACAAACTTATACAATTTTTTTTATTATATTCAATATTCCTTTTAATAATATATGAAGTTATTATTATTAATCTGAACCTTTATAACAATTTTTTGCATTTTCTGTGTCATGCCCCTTCTAAAAATGTGACTATATTGTCATTCATAATCTGTCCAAAAGGAGACTGAATTTTTAAAATAAATTATTTAAAAATCAGAATATCTTTTAATAAAACTTATTATCTTCAAAATATTCTCTTTTATTTATATATTGCTTCCAACCTATTTTCTGTTGCTGGAATGCATCTGTGGAATCTCTTAGTGATTTTGCATAAATTACCTTCAGTCTTTGTTGTTCCAAATCATTGGCTTTTCAAAGCCAGCTTTAATTTTAGAAGCAGGGGAATAAAAAAATTAAAAAAAGCAGAAGTCATGAGAGGTCCTGTTTGGAATGTAAGGACATTGCAGGATAATATTCACTTATTTTTAATGAAAATTTCTGGATATAGCAGCAATTCCTGCAACTGTATATATAATAATTATAATTCTATAAAATTAATTTGTGGAAAAATTCTTGTAAAAAATGGTAGATGTATTGATTCAATATGATGGAAAAACATTTTGATTTTAATCTTTGAATGCTTTGACCTCATTTGTGTTTCTCATAAATGCAGTATAATATCAAAGCAGAAGTGTGATTGTTTAATTTTTTTTAACAAATTCAATCAGTATTTTCTTTTCATTAAAAACTTTTAAGGTGCATCCTCTTCACTTTCAGTCAACATGTTGCTTTTGGAATATTTTTAACCACTGTAATAATTGCCTTTTTGTTTCAGTGTTTAGTTGCAAGTCCTTTTATATCACCTACAACATATTTAAAATAATTTATCAGCTTCTGATTAGTTTTAACATGATTAATTTTCAAAAACCAGAACAAAATTTGCTTCAAGGTGCCTGCTGATTATCAATTGAGTTATTATTATTATGTAATATGAATATTTGAAAAGAACCTAAGTAACTCAGCAGTTTCACAGACAATGACTTGTCGCACTTCATAAAATCTATGTATTTCTTTCATTTGAAATGTATCTTTATAGCTTAGACAGATATTTGGTATATTTTAAAATGTATATAATTCTTAATATTGAAATCACTGAAATAATTCTATTCATAATCTTGTTTTAATATTTGAATTCTTTCTGTAAATCTGTTAACTATTTTTACTCAAAACTTTACTTATTACTTTTCAAGTTTTCTAGATTTATTTACTAAAAAGAAAAGTATTTCTGAATAAACAATATACTTGTCAACCATAAAACAAGGACAATATATGCATATTTATTTTGAATGTAGTACCAGTTCACTATAACAAGAGTGTGTGAGAGAGATTTTATAATTTTTGATTAATTGGATGCAAACATTTTAGTTATAACTAGTTAATATTTAATATTTTTAAAAAATGAGAGTGATTTTTTAAATTGAGAATTGACAGTAAAAGAAATTGCATAGCTTTTTTAAAAATGAAAATGGCTAGTTCATTTCCCATAGATACAGATAGTAAAATCATTTGGCTACTTTGCTTATAGGTATAGTTTAAGCTTTATATGTTAGAAATGTTTAATATCCTTTAGGTTCTTGAAAAATTGCTTGTGCATTATTTCTAAGAATTTTATTGCATATCTTAGTAATAATTCAATATTTAAAGCCAATGGCCTATGTTTATTAACAACAACAAAAAAAAAAGCAGATTTGATTTACTTTGAGTTTAAAATAAATTACAAATTAAATTATATTCTATGTTTTCAAATCTGAACTTTTAAATAAAATAAGGTTAAGGTTTTCAGATTATTTTTTTATGCAGTTCAAATTAACTTGTCTAAAAAGAATCTTTTAATAAAATTCTCTTTTAAGCTGCTGGAGGATTTTCTCATTCAGGAGATTATGCATCATCAGGTTAGTTATAGTATCTTTAAAAATAAATAACTATATTTATATTCTTTAATTAATTTAAATTCTTATGATTCGAATAATCTTATATTTATTAAATATTTTTGTTATGCTTTCTATATATGTTCAGTTATCCTTGTAATTAGATTATTTAAATTATTGGTTTAGAGATAGCTCCGTATAAAAAGAATTATAGTGATAAAAAAAATTTTTTTTTATCCCTCCTAGTATAAAACTTTTCATTTGCAACTCCTAATGTTATTTGCTTTTTCCATTTAGTGTATTGTAAGTTATTTTGCCTTTATTTAAATTTCATGTGTATTTGTCCTGTCTTCAAAATTATATAATTTTTATTTGAGTTATTTATCTCCATTTCATTCTCCTGCTGAACATCTACTACATGTGTTATATAGAAAGTGATGGGGAAAGTGAACGAGAACCCAAGGGTGAGGATATTTTACTTTTCTGGGAAACATTTTGTAATTTGTGTTTCAATGTGCCATATTTTTTATTAACTTAAAAATAAAAAAACCTGAAATTTAAAGAAAATTCTTTGAAAAATTGTGCAATTAATTTTCTCATAATTATTTAAAAATATAATAACTTCCAAAAAATTGTTTATATGCAAGATTTTTTTATATAAAATTTTCATTGAATTATTATAAAGAACATCCAAAAATTAAGGAATTAGCTTATTATTGGACAATTTTAACTGTTTTCCATTTGTTAGATATTGATTTATTGCTGTTTTATTTATTAATACTGTTATAGTATATAATCAATATGTAGTCTATGCTATACCTTTCATATATATAAAGAATCAAGTGGCATATTGCTTTTAATTTATTTGGCCATTTCAAAAATATTTTGATTAAAAATACATAATTAATATGTGGTATTTGATTCTGATTGATACTATTGCTTATGCAAAGCAAAAATTATAAATGCTCTTTTAAAATAATCTAAAAATTGAAGCTTATCGGCATTTTCTCTTTCGTGTTATGGTTCTTGGCTTCATTTCTCTGAGCTTCATTTAAGTTTTGCTTAGTTCATCATGCAAAGAAAGTGTTGTTTTTTTCTTTTTTAAATTCCACAAAGAACTTTTTCTGTTATAATAATCATATATATGCATTCAAAGCAATTCCATTATTTTCTTTGTATGTTATATGGTGCATAGAATTATTTCTTTAATGAAATAAAAAGGTCAAAAGTATGAAATTAGTTTTTTCTCTTATTTTGCAAGTTTAACTCAAACAAATAAAATTGAATAAAATATAGCAATTTTTTTTTAAATCTAACATTAACAAGATTGTATATTGAAATGATTATTACTATAAATAATTGGTTTCGATAGAGAGGGATCTGATAAAAAGGTATATGATCTGATAATAAGTTATCGATCTAAATTTTATCAATACTTTGAAAATACCTAAAGTATTTTAAGATAAATTTTTTTTTGGTTTTTTTAATAAAAAATTAGCTTAATTTATTTAGATTGTTCTTAAAAAATTTATAAAGACTTTTAATTAAATCATATAATAGCTTTATAAAACTTTTTTTTGTTTATTTTTGTATTTTAAAATCTTTACTCATGCATGATTTTTTTCCTTGTGCAATAATCTATTTATTTTTCTTTTATTGTGTGCTTCGTTGCCTGCCTTTAGTTAACGACAATTTCTTTGGTAAGCATCTTCTGCTGTTTTTAACATTGTTCATTCAACTTTGAATGCAAAAGTAATAAAATTCTTAAAATCAATTCTTTTTCAGATAATTCTTTACTGTCATTTTAAAACAAATTAATTTTCATTATTTTCTTTTCAATTGATTATTTTAACTCTGAAGAACATTTTGTATGATATTAATAAATTTATTCATTATATATTTAGTGCATCTAATTTTGCATGTTTTATTATGAAGTGATCTATATTCAGTATATTGCTTGATATCTTCTAAAAACATGCCTGATATTTCATTTTTTTTGTATGCCAAACTAAGATGAATGATACTAATGCTGCATGAATTTATCATGTATGAATTTGTGATTTAGAGTTTTCGTAACAAAGAGATGGTTAATATTTGGATGTTTAGTGGAACTGTATTTGAACTAAGGAAATTAAGAGTTGTAGAAGTAATGTTCAATGACTATACATTGCTCTCTGAGACTGATTGCAGCACCTCTTACTGTGAATCTTTGATTAATACTTTGATTTCAAAAATTATCACAGACAACAAAAGGAGATGGCTCTTATAAAAATATTAAAAACTAAAGTTTTTATTTAATATGAATCTCCACTACATTGCTAATTTAATCAGACATCCTAAAATGCAGTGATAAAATGCCATATTTTAAGACTAATGAAAGTTAATTAAACTAACATTGTAGCAAGAAATTTGTATAATTGCAAGATTTTACAATAAAGTAAAAGTTAATACTAATAATAAATTCTGTCAGTGATTTCATGGCACTAAGAAGTTCTTCAAATGCTTGTTATTAATAGCAATACATATCTGTTCTAAGTATTAAAATTATTCTGTAAAACACTGTCATCAGGTATACAGAATATAAATTTTGCCGAAAGAAATTTTGGCTATGAAATGGTATCCCTGCTATACTTAAAATATTGAATCAAGATAATTTAATATACATCAAAAATTATATTCTAGATTAGTGATTCTGCACAATTTTTGTAAAATTCCGTCATTGTTTTTGATATAAAATTGGTATACATCATTTTGAAACTTTTTTTTGGTTATTTGAATGTTATTTCACTGTATGTAGTTATAGACCCTGTATAAATGATGCTGAAAGAAACTTTTTTTCCCTTGTGCTTTCTGCAACTAAGTGCTTATGCCAATTTTTAACTAACTAACATACCAACTAACTTTAGATGTTTAAATGTACTTTTATTTAATTATTGTTGGTATTTCAGACTTTTAGTAGTATACTTATTTAGTATATTAGCAAAACTAAAATTTTAAAATTATAGGATAAAATGAAAAATGGAAGAAATATTTATATTAATATATAATATAATATAATATATATTGGAAAAGTTTTAAAAGGAATGTTATGGACATTTAATCCCCTTCCCTTTCATTCAGTTATATAACCTGTACACTAAATATGAATGAAAACTTCCAAATGTAGCTGTTTGCTTTTTGATGCTTAATATTTATTTTCTAATCTTTTTACTGGGGTTTACCAATAAAATTTATTTTCTGATTTGAATAAAATAAAACTGATTCAGATTTATAATATTATCTTCTAATATTAGAAACGATCATTTTTGCATATAAAATAAATATATTCTTTTTGTGTGTGTGAGAGAGATGGAATATTTCTGCATAATTGCATTTTTTTTTTCGTATGCAAACATCACAAAAATTTCAACCCACTGGATTATCATTTATCGGGAAGTTACATTTATTTAGATTAATCAAATAGCATTTTATATTGATCTTGACTAATTTGATATCTTTGTCTATGTTGGTAATTTTTTATTTTATGTATTAATTCCTTTTTGTTTTATTTCTTGTAATACATTAATGAAAAAAAAGTTAATCTTTTCCCTTCCTTAAATGCTATTTATTCTCTTCTTTACATTTAAAACTCTTTCTAGGATTAAATTGATTAGAGTGTTAAATGGATTTTTTTGGTGATATATGTAATTAGAAAAGTGTGTAAAAGTTCTTAGTGAATGCTTGTTTGTTAACATTTTGTTTGGAATTAAAAATTTGAATAAAAAAAAAACTTCTTTATTTGTCCAAGTATAAACTACAGTTATTATATGAAGGCATTAAAGGTAATTTTTCTGTTATGCCCTCTTATGTAATAAATAATATTACATACAGCATTGTGAATGCAGAAAGAAATGTTAACTTAAGTAAATATATTAAAATTAAATTTAAACTAATTTATTAAAAAATAAATGTTCTTTTCTTATTTTATAGAAGTCCTTGAATTGTAAATAGGCTTAAATAATTTTGTTATATAAATTTTAAAAAATCAAGAATTTATATCAAATAAATAAATATCAGAATTTTCAATTCAAATGTTGAATTATTATTTTTATTATTATTTGTAAACTTCATATTCCTTCATAAAAGTGGATGTTTGAGGGCTTGACAGTTCATCATTATAACAGATAAATTTAGCATAATTCAGTTTGTACTATACTTAAATTGCTGAGAGATTACTGGAAATTCAATGCCCATTGAAGAAATTAATTTCTTATAAAGTAAATATGCAATTAATTATTTAGGTGTGGACATATATTTCTTTTAGAATAATTCGTAGAATTTTCCTTATTTTTACTAAGTATTCATATGTTAAACAGCTCATGAATGATCAATATGTGGTTATTAGTGGACAATTTAGGCTGTCTTACATAGCTTTTATAATTTAATGCCAGTTTGTCCTGTTGCGCACATACACACATACATACTGTAACTAATGCAGATTATTTCTTTTCATAGAAATGTGGTATGATTATCCTCTATATTTCATTTTTAATTCTTTTTCTAGGAATGGGCAAAGAAGTGGAAAATCTTATTTCTGAAAACAATGAATTATTAGCTACCAAGTAAATCTTTTAATTGATGATTTTAAAATATTAGGTTTTTCTAATAATTTCGATTTTTTATTTAATTATTTTTCCTTTTCAGAAATGCTTTGAATATTGTAAAAGATGATCTCATTGCTAAAGTTGATGAACTCACCAGGTAATGTTTTAATTTAATTGGTTTTATTATATAGTAAAGCTAATTTTTTTTAAAAAAGAATCCCCCCTTTTTAAAAAATATATTTTGTTTTAGTGAGCAAGAAATCTTAAGAGAAGAATTGAAACAATATATGAGCGTCAAAGAGCGCCTGAAACAAAAAATAGCTGAACTGGAAGAAGAATTAAAAAAAGCAAAAGAATCTAATGAGAATCAGAAGTCTGGAAAATCAGATGACGAGGTCAGTTGGTTCTATTTTCTTTTTCATTATTTAAATCACAATTTTTGATAGATAGAAAAATATTGTTATTAAACTTTGTAAGTTTAGCTAATTGAATTTCTTTTACTGCTATGTGTATAATTCTAAGAGTATGAAAAGAAAATACTTCTATCAATTGATTCAAAGTGTTATGTGATTGGAATTTGATTATTTTAATTTTGGAATTTATTTAAGTATAATGTTCATAAAATATTACTTCAATTAAAACATTTTGTTTTGCAGGAAGAATTGCCAATGGCACAAAGAAAACGCTTTACTCGTGTAGAAATGGCACGTGTTTTAATGGAACGTAATCAATATAAAGAACGACTTATGGAATTGCAAGAAGCTGTTCGATGGACAGAAATGATTCGTGCCTCTCGCAGTGATTCATCGTTAGATACAAAAAGGAATAAATCATCTATATGGAAATTGTGAGATTTAGTTTTATAGATGTTTATAATACATAATTTATTTATTAAGCATTTTATATTTCAGAATTTTTTCTGTAGATCCCTTTAATAGCAATTACAAGTAATTCATCAAATGATAAATTTAGTAACTAGATCATTTTTAAGGTTACAACAGTGCCTAAATTATGAAATTTCCTGATATTTCTTTCGTTTTTGTGTATTTATCAATTAACTAATTTCGAAATTATTTTGAATTGCTTTATTTTTTTAAAAAATCAAGTATTTTTTATAATTATGCAGAGATGACAGATTTCTGTGAAAATGTTTTCTTTTCTGGGATCTACTTTTATCATTCTTTTAATTCATTAATTTGCTTTTATGCTATAATTCTACAATATTTTTAATATCACAACTATTTCTTGTTAAAATTCATTTATTTTCTTGTTTAATTAATTATACTTATTTCCTTTTTTTGATATAATAATTATTTTATAAAATTTAGCTTTTTTATTTTAATTTTTTGAAGCATGTATCATATTTATGTATACTAATTCAAAACTTGGTTAATTTAGCAGGCTGAAGAGTTATTTTGATCATTTTTATACAAACCATTGAATAATATAATAAAACATTCATGAATTTTTAAAGTAAAAAGCTTAATTTTAAAATGATGAATTTTACTATTTACATATTCTTTTGAAATAATATGTTAAAATATTTATTAATAATCAAATGATTATATAAAGTTTGAATATTTTAATAATTTGTTATTTAAAAAATTTATTTCTAAGACCCTCACATTTCAAATTAGAATTCATTAACCATAAAATAATATCAATTACAAAATAATTTTGGTTAATATAATGATAATTAGTTGTATTAAAAACAATTTATTGATATACATTTTAAAATTTTAACAAATACATAAGTGTAGGTATAATTTGAAACAACATCAACAACAAAAATAATAATTTCTATTTTTCATTTGAAAGAACATTTTTTTCACAGTGCATTTTTTTCCAAACAGTTTTGGAATGCATTGTTAATTTTGTCTTCCTATTCAATATTGTACTTAAAAAATGTATGACTGATTTATTTTAATTAATAATATTTCACCATATGTTCATTCATATCTTTTCATAAAACTGTAACAATATAACCTTGCACTTTTAAAATATCTGTGACACTTAAGTACCAGGTTAAAATTTTATCTCCATATGCATGATTGTTTAATTCATAAAACCATATCAGAGTGCAAATTTACTTTTGTAGCAATAATCCAAAGTGTTAATAACCAAACAGTTAATAACTAAAACATTTTAAGCCATTAAGGCATAAAAATTAGATTAAAAATACAGGTTACTACTTTGTAAAACATGTAAGTGTTCCTACCAATACAGGTTACTACTTTGTACAACATGTAAGTGTTCCTACCAAGATTAAATGAATTACAACCATAAATTTTTAAATGCCAATATAAGCTACAGTTTAATAAAGTTAAATTTTTCATTTTGAAACTTTTTGAAAATATCAAAAACTTATGTATTATTTAAACATAATATTAATATATTTCAGGTTGTTAATACAATTTTTTTCTAATATTTACAAAATTGAAAGTATTTATTAACAGATGCTTACATGGTTATAATACAAAATTCTATTAGTTTTTTTTTAATAAGATGTAATTGTTTTTGTAAGTTATATAAATTGCCAATTTTATGGAGCTTTGCAAAATAAATTTCTTATGAAGATAAGATTGTCTTCCTCCCCACTTAGAAAAAGAAAAAATTTGATGGAGAGTTGTTTTTATTTTTCTCTGTTTAAAATAAAGATTAAAAATTTTAATGTATTTTAATAAAAAAGCAACATCAAAGTGATTCGTTATGGAATACAAAAGTGAGTAAAAACATCTAAGTTTTTTAGAACCTTTCATAAGATTGAATTTCTAAAACATTACCCCCCCCCCACTTTATTTTTATAGTTACACATTTTAATGGACCACTTTTATTTAAAATACTCATTCATCTATAAAAAAATATGATTTTTAATAATTCATTGCATCAAAAAATATTTTATTCATATTTTATCTCCATCCTTGTTCCTCTTTGTCTTATCTAAGCTGTTTTTTATTGTGATTTAAAATACTTTTTTGTTTCTTTAATATCAATTTCTTATCTGAATTTAGCTTCAGCAATCTTTTTAATGCTAATGAAAAACCAACTAGAAAATCAACGCCTTATGTCAATGTTCACTATAATGCTCCTACTTCCAATTCTGGACCTGCTTTGGACACAATGAGGAAGAAGCGATTAGGAGACAGACACAGAGGCTTAGACATTTTAGATAGTGATTTGTGAGTTTTATTATTATTTTCTCTCATTTCTATTTTTTAATACTTATGTAGATGACTCATGATATTCTGTTCAACAGCTGTCTTGGATATCATCTTTTCTTTTATCACTTACTTAATCAGTATATATAATTTCCTTGCTTCTGTTCAACAACCAGTTGTGTAATGAATTTATAAATTTTCACATTATAAATTTATTGGATAATTGGTTGTTACAAGTTATCTAATGAATCTATAAATTTTCACATTATAAATTCACTGCATAACTGATTGTTAGTAATTTATTAAGATGGGATTCTAAAAAATACAATATTTTTCCACAGAAATGCAGATATAAAGGCATTGTGCATTTCTGCAGAAATGTGAATTTATGTATTTTTTAAATGGAGAATTACAATTTATTTTCTTTTATTTAATCATTTCTCCAATATTTTTAGTATATCAGGCATACTTAGCACGGATTTATGCATTTTGCTATTCAGTTAATCATACTTACGTTATATCTTCATGCTATTCACTATTAATTATTTTATGCAGGTCAGCTTTTTTTCTTCTTTCCAAGCTTTTTCATGTCCGAAAATGTGTTACAACTTTTTTTTAATTAAATAATTATTTTGTATTTCATAATTTTTTTAGAGTGTCAGAAAAATTGCAACAGCAAAGAGCCAAAGAGAGGAAAGAACAGTATAAGCAGGTCCGAGCTCATGTTAGAAAAGAGGATGGAAGGCTGCAAGCTTATGGTTGGAGTCTACCATCAAAGACAGGATCTGTATCTAAAAACTCTGAAGCTGATGGAGGAGGTCAAATAAAGCCAAATGCTTCTACTGTACCAGTGCCAGTACCTGTCTTCTGTCGTCCTCTATTAGAAAAAGAATTAGGAATGAAGGTATTATTCTAATATATTGACTTTTAAATATCGAAAATATGTTTAAATCAAGTTTACTAAACCTTCAAATAATAATGTAAATTCTTTTTGTAACAATAGAATTTGTTTCATGAAGTGAATTCATTATAAATATTTTATAATATTTTGCATGGATTCATTTTTTCTTTTCAAGAAATTAGTTGAAATTGATAAATTTTTATATCTATTAATCCCATATTTGTGCCAAGTACAGAAACATTTTGTATTGGATTTTAGCAGCCAGTAATAATTTCTTGATTATATAAAATGCATAACATCAGAATGCTTCTTTAGATATTCAAAACTCCTTTATGTACATTTGTTCTTACCTTATTTACCCATTAATTTGCAATTTATAAAATTATGTATTCATTTTAAATAATACCTTCTAAAAGAATGAAATCTTGGGGAGGAAATGTTACTGTTATTATGCCATAAATTCAAGTGTGAGATGAGCCTTAAAAATTGGCTTGCACATGCACAATGGAGTCCAATTAACTGTAAAACTACCTAGTAAAACTGTAGCTTTATTTTGTAAATTAATTTTTTTATCTCTAATTCTGATGGAGGAATATTCCACCAAATAATAATATTTTAATATATTTGTGTGTATTTAAATTTTTCATGCACACACACACGCTCACATAAGTGTTCACTGCATAGCTGTAAGGTGTTTTTTTCCCCCTTTGTATTAGCTGAGTAATAAAAATTGTATTTTTGTAATACTCAATTTTTGTACTGTCTCTGCAAAAGGGCTTTAATCTCCATCTGATTAAATTTACAATCTGTTTAATAGATTAAATGTATTTGAATAGAATAACCAGTTATAATATTTGTGAAATAAAGGGTATTGCATTGTGTAATTGTTTTTTAAAGACAGTTAAGAGGGATGACTGATATGATTATTGTTCATATTTCCTATTTAGGCAGTTTTCAAATACTGCATTCTATCTCATTTTTAAAATGGTTCATAAATATATGTTGGATTATGAAAGTATAAAATAATTTTTATGTATACTGTCATTTTAAATTTTATTAAATCTTTGAGCAGTTACTCTTATTATGTTAATGCATTTGTATTTATCAATTTATTATTTGACAGGTTTGGTGTGCTGCTGGAGTTGATTTAACTGGAGGAAAGTTAGAACCTGAAAATTCAAATGTTTCATCAGTTGGTTCTAGTTTATTTTATGTCAGTACACCTGAGTCAACTGATGCTGTAACTAAATTGAGTGATGAAATAAAGGTAAAACTTTTAAATTACTAACTTCTTAAAATAGATTTTAAGTGTATTTGATCAGAATGGTTCATGATATAGCCAAATTTTCTTTAATGAGCTCCTCACATTATAAGTAAAAAATTCAAAAAGAAAAAAAATCATACCTTATACAAATGATGTTTCGTAAAATAAATTGATAAGAAGTCATCATCACATTCCTATGTTTACTGATTTTGTTTCAAAATTATTGGAATACATATACACATCAGACATATTGATAAGTATCATGATTTCACATGAATATGAAGAAGTATTTTATTGAAAGGCCTGCTCAAATACAAGAATTTCATTCAGTATCATAGCAGAAAGTTTTAGAGGTGATAGCTATCCCACTATGGCATAAATTTTCCATTGATATAATGAAGATAATGAAAGCACAGAAAACTTCATCAAATGTTGAAAACCATCGTTATAAAATTGTAGGTATTAACTTAACATATTTAAAAAACAATTCTGCATTTCATGTCTGCCAGGCATAGGCAAAAACAAATATCTTTAGACAGCTTTCTTGTTAAAAAAAAAAAAAAGGAAAAAGGAAAGAAATATGTATAAGTTGAAAAAATAAATTACAATATGAAATTTTTCAGTTGTTTTGCATTATTTGCACTGTTTTATTCTATTTTAGATTCTATAGAAAAACTTTTCTCCTAATGTAGGTTTTGCATTACAAGGAAGATTTGGGAATACATTATGTTAAGTCAGGTTCCACAGTATTCTCGGTTATGCATTTGCTAGAGAAATTTGCTTTTTAATATTTATTTTTAAATAGAAACAAATAAAAAGCTTTTGGATGTATTCTTCACAATTCAAAATAAATTATTGTTTTGACTTAAAAAAATTGTGATGGCAAATTATTTGTGATGAATTAAATGAATAAAGGTCGCTTTTTGATGAATAGTTAAAATTTGTGGCTTTTGAAATTTTTTACCTTTGTAGCAGAAAAAATATGTATTAATGACTTTAACATAAAGAAGCAACTTGACCAATTAGAGAACTCAATTGTAAAGTAGATTAGTACATAAATTCTCTTTATTTTATTTACTAACCACCTCTGATGACTAGCTGATTTGCAAAAAAAGTTACATTTAATTTTAGATAAAAATTTTAAGTATAATTTAATCCTTCATGATTCCCTTTATGGAATGCTTTTAAACATCAAATAATTGCAGACATCACATCTATTTTAATAACTTCATATTAATCTGTTCGGATCGTTATATTGAAGAACTTTCCTAGTAGAATTCAGTCCTATAATGTCAAAGCACCATTAAAAAAAAATTGAATACTATCTTTTAATTGCATATTGTTTGTTGTGATTTATTTTATTTTATTTATCCATATATATAATTTTATAAATATGGATTATATTTTTAATTTTATATAAATAATTTAAAATTATTTAGGCATTTCCATATATAAACAGCATTGATAATAAATAGAATTATATTAGGTGATTCAGATAATAGAATCTTTACCTTTAGCAGTGGAAGAAAATTATGTAATATGAATTTTTATTAAAAAAGTATCTCTTAAGTGAATTGAATCAAATTTGATAGTTTTTAGTTCAATTCACTTCTATGTAGAACAACAGCTCCTTTAATTTTAACTTTGTTACAATGTATATAATTTTAATTATATAAGTTGTGATTTTTAAAAATATTTTTAAAAAGTATCAAAGTGATGCAAGAAGTATGAATAAATATTTCATTATCTTTTTTTGTCTGATTTAAATAGTTCTTTGTAACTATTTTATTATTTAATTCATTTCCTTGGTATTGTTTTCTCAAGTATTTTTTATTTCCATTTTAATCAAAATTTAAGAGATATTTCTTTTATTTTTTGTCCGATTTAAATAGTTTTTTTGTAACTATTTTATTATTTGATTCATTTTCTTGGTATTGTTTTCTTAGGTATTTTTTATTACAATTTTTATCCAAATTTTTCCATTTCTATTTATTTTAGTTAATATTTAGATAAATGTTTAAAAATGTAATATGCATTATTTTATCACAGTGGTAGAGAATTAAAGGAATTGAATCTTTGTGTGTACATAATATTAATGTAAAATTTAAAAAAAATTGTAAAAGGCATGAAAATATCATATCATTTTTTTAATAATGAAAGATGATATAGTTATTTTAAACACAATAGTATCAGAATAATGAAAGGAAATTGCCAAAGATGAATGGCTTAAAGTAAAGACCACATTATTTTTCAGTTATTGTATGACATATATTTATTTACAGTTTAATTATAAAAGCTGGATTACATATTTTTTTTATTGCCTTAATACCAATGAAATCAACACTTTACAATTAGATACCAGTGAAATCAACATTTTACACAATAATTCTAAGTTATCATTTTTTTCTTTCATGTTTTTATAACATTAGTGTAATTAAATATGTTTGTAGTTATTAATGTTTTCTTATTTATTACTTACATTGATAAGTATCTTTTTATCACTGGTATATTACTTTCAATTGAGTGATTTCAATTCTTAAAGTTTATAAATTAAACCATTTATTTATTTGGAGAAGAATATTATTGTTAAAACCCCTGATCTTTAACTTTTGAGAATATTTATTTCAATAATATTTTACTTTCTTAATACTATTATTATTAATTACATTATTAACTTATTAAACTACATTCCCCCCATTTCCTCAAAAAAAAAAATTAATAGTATTATTTGTTTTTACATAATGTTTTTTTTTTTTTTTTCTTCAGGAATATGAAAAACATCGCAAGGAACAAAGTGAGATGGATCAAAAATTGTCTTCCTTTGTATGGATTTGTACTAGTACTCATACTACAAGCAAAGTATCTGTAGTAGATGCAAATAATCCTGCTGAGATATTAGATTCCTTCCATGTTTGTAATTCTCATCTTCTCTGTATAGCTAGTGTACCGGGTATATTTTATTTTATTTATTTATTTTTCATTGATTTAATGATAAGAAGTTAGTTTAATATTGGGCTAGATATTAATAGAGTTTTTTTTTCTTTTTACACTCTATTGATATTAAACTGTAGAGTAAAAAACAAAAACAAAATATTTTAGAAGCTAGTACTTAATTTGATGAATGAGTAGCATACAGAAAAGAGAAACTTTCCAGATAAATGTTATTTGTGTTAGTGTAGCAGTTATTGAGAATGAAATTAAAAGTTAGATAATTTATCTTATTTAAAATGTAATTAAAATAAAATAATTAAATCAATAATCCACTGATTTTTTCCACTTCAATAATTAAAAAAATAATACATCAAATATATGTAAGAAGTCATTACAACACAAAATGATAAATAGTTGTTTTCTTTTTAAAATTTGGTCTGATATAAATTAGACCTATGTGCCAAATTTTATGGCTAAAAACGTAACAAATTTTTCTTGATACTATGGATACTCTCATTCACTTTTTATTCGTGTTGATTGTGATATTTGTAAGTAATATAATAAAAACATTTAATTTTATTCATATCAATTCTAATCTGTACTTTTTTATATTCAAATACTTAAAATACTGTGACAGTAGGAAAGTGCTATTTATTCTTAAAATTAAACTAATTGATGAGGTATAGAAAAATTCAAGGAACCTTAACATAATAATGTGTATTGGTGTTTGGAAAAGTTTAGAATATATATATTTAAGAAATATTATCCTTTTAATTTGATGTTTTGCATTTCATTGTGTGTGTATGCTTTAAAAATGTTCTCTAATTTGATTTTGATTTGTTTGGTTTTGCTCCATGATCATTTTAATATTAAGTCTCTGGGCCTTTAGTGAATCAGATGAGTTGCATTTCAAAAGCATCAGGATTCTTTTGTTGCTTTTCAAAATAAATGGTTTTAAAAACAAATTGCACTTGTAAACTTTTTTTCTAATGAATATCAATATAAATAAGCATGAAGGCAACTCATATATGCAATTTTTTTTTAATGCAGGCATAAAATCAACTGATTATCCTGCTGATGATGAGTTTCTGAAACTAGGAAAAAGAGAATGCATATCAGATGTCAATGACGCACAGGCAGGAAAAGTTGGTGATTTACTATATGTTAGTGTGTCTGAACCTAATTCCGATTCTGCTGCTTCTACTCCTGTAAATAATGGTAAATAAGTTTTTTAAAATTTAGTTAATTTCCCATTTTAATATTGCATTCCTGTCTAAGTTTCTTTGTAATCTTTTTTTAAGACAATACTCAGTGTAGTATAGCAGATGAAATCAGGAAAATTGAAGAAGATACCAACAGAGCAGCTACTGAAGCACAAAGTAGGTTCAGTTTAATTGTTTAGATATATTTCGATATATAGAGATATTAGATATTTGGTATTAGATATATTTTGAGATTATATGCAGCAGAGTATTAAATAAATACTTTCATTGTTATATTTCTATGAATTTCATTAGTTCTTATTCAAGAAGTAGTTTTAAATTACTTTTAAAGATTCTTCTCTTTACCATTTTAATGTTAAAATTTGAAAGGTATACTTTAATTTAAAATCATTTCCTTAATAAAGAAATTAGTCACACTTTTTCACTTTCCATAAAAAAAATGCTTGATAAGTTTCCCCCCCTTTTCGTAGATTCTTTAAACAAGGAAGCTTTGAAACAAACATTTAGTGATCCTCTTCAAAATAATACAGATAATTCTGATGCATTAAATAGAGATCCTAATGGACGTGAAAAAATGTCCACAGTGCTACCTACTATGTGGTTAGGATCACAAACTGGACAGTAAGTTGATTATCTTTTATATTAATATCTTATAAAACCTTGTCAATGTGAAAAAAGTAAAAGTGATATGGAAAAATATAATTTCAATGTATTTTGGTATATTTTTCCATAGTTCTAAAATTTTGTGAAGGGGAGAGGGGGAGTAAATTTTATCTACTTTTGAAAGAATTGATTTCTCTTTCACCTCACCATATATATATATATATATTATTCTATTGTTTGTAGTTTTTACAAAACTCAATACTAATTGCTTTTTTCAGAATAGACAAAAGAGTACTTGATGCAGTTTAGGAGTGTATAAAACAAATTTACATTTAAAAAAAGTTTTAAAATTATGCAGAATTGTCGATATTGTGACACCTGAGTTAACATGAAACTTGTCTTCTTGATTTATATATAAAATTCAAAAGGCAGGTTAAATTATCCAAATGTATTCTGAATAAAATTTGTAAATAAGTACATTGGAGTTGTTATATCATAATGTTATATTCAGTGATAATATTGATGGGAATTCTTTCATAGAAAAATAATAATAACATAAATATTAAAAAATGTAGCAAAATAATATGATTTTAAACATTTGTGTTATCTCTATGGCATGCTATTATTTTATGAACATAAAGTACAAGTAATTTCCAAAAAATGAATTTTGAATGTTTAAAACAAATAGGCTGTTTTTGGGAAAGGTGGGGGGGGGGGGTAATTTTACCAATCTGCTCCTTATAAAATGTGCAAAAAATTTTGAGGAATTTAAAATTCGGAAAATAAATTGCAATTTTCTCAGTGAGTAATATTGTACTGTTGTCATTTATTAAAAATTTTCATGCCACAAGTAAAATTAAATGAAAAATTATAAAATTTGTATAATTATAATTAGGGTTGCATATGTTTTGTTGTGACTACAATTATTGCAACATTTCAGAAAAATAATTTTATTTACAATTTAACTAAAGAAATTGAACATTTGATTTTTATTATGTGCTTCATTGAGGCAGTGCATGAGAGCATTCTGAATTAAAGGCGAGAGCTTAGTTTTTTAGAAGCTTTATGTGTCATATCTGGAGACTGAGCGATGTAGTTATTATGTCACACACAGCATCGATGGATTTCTGATCTCATTCACGATAGATATATATGGTTTATGACAGGGTGTATATGATTTATGATCAACATTAACTTCAGTATTTACAGTATAGATAAACGAGCCACAAGAAATGCTTGTGACACCTGATAATATGTGTTATTTTGAAATCAAATTGATATTTTTAAAGTGAACCTGTGGAGTTCAAGTAATATATTATATATTTTGAAATTAAGCTTCAAGTTATTTCTTGATAGTTCTAAATATTGAAATGGAAAGTACAGAAAATTGGTATGTAATGCAGTAGTGATGGTAATAAGGCTTTATTACATAAGAAATTATTAAAACACAATCAAATCGAAAATAACATATGTCGAAATCGATTATACACAAGCACTAACTACAGCAGCACAATGCTTTCATAGAGAACTTGCTAGAAAATAATTCAATTTACACTATTTCCTCTTGTGTGGTTTTACTGCTCCTGTTACAAAGCATCAAATGGTCAAAAAGATACTACTAATCTTGAGTCTTAATAATATCAAAATTTTCAAAAATTTGGTAATCTTCCATTATTATCACCAAATAGTCAGCAAGCTAAGCATCATTAGTTTAGCATCTATCTGTAAAACTCTCTTTCTTACTATAAGACCATCTGTGTAGGGATGCAATATTAGAGATTCATAATTATGTTAAATTTTCCCCTTCAATATTAACTAACTTAATTATATGTTATAAGTATATATAATTCCAATTAACAACACACCCTTTTTATCATTAAAAAAATCCAAGTTTTGAAAATTATTATTACATGATGTACAATATTATTTTAAATTTTGAGTTAAAGTTTGGTCTCAAAACATCACACTATTTACTATGATAAATCACTTTTTAAAATTTATTTGCAGCATATATGTACATTCATCTGTGACTCAATGGTGGAGATGTATTTCTTCTGTTAAACTCAGAGATTCTGTACTTAGTATTGTGTAAGTATAACTTTTTAAATATAAATGCAAATTAAATTTTCTTTGTTGTTGTATATTTGTCTTTTAAACTTTCCTCTCAGTAATTTTTGTTGAAGTGTGGGAAAATTTTATAGGCATATACGTGGCAGAGTATTTGCTGGACTTGCTGATGGGACTGTTGCAATATTCCACAGATCTGCTGGTAAGTGAACAGTTTTAAGATTATTTATTAAGACTTTAAACTGAAATTTTTAACTTTTTGTCACTATGCTTCATTAATTATTTTAATTAGCTGACATTGATTTCAGAATTTTCTATTTCTGTCTCACTTTAATGGATTATTATAAAGAAAGAATCTACTAATATGTGTTAATTTTTTATTTTGGTAGATGGGGAATGGGATCTTATAAATTTTCACCTTTTGGATTTGGGAAGACCCTTATATTCAGTTCGATGCATGACTGTTGTGGATAAAAACATTTGGTGTGGGTACCGGAACTGCATTCATGTTATTGATTCTGAAACTCTCTCTGTGATTGTAAGCATATTTTAATATTATACTTATTGTACTCTTATGATTTAGTATAATTGCTTTGGTTATAATCTGTTTAGTGAGCATGAAAAAAAGGTGCCTTTTGACTATTGTGGGTTAATATTTCATGAATCTAATTTTAAAATGTATAACGGGGTAGATTTGAGAGATAATTATATCAAAAAAATTTCTATATTTGAAATTGCATCACATTTATTTATCATGCCAACATAAATTATAGGGAATAAATCACTACACAAAGTGAGCAGATCCAATTAGTGTCATTTTCTTTAAAAAAGTTGTAGCATTAACAGGACCTTAAAAAAACTTTTCACCATTGATATAAATTAATTTGTTTTGGAGATTTATTTAATAAATTTTATTGCTTTGCTGAGAATTCCTATTTTGGCTAAATATTGAATGAATTATTATGAATGTTTGTATCTGATGTTACTTATTTTTTTAATTATTTATAATTAAAAATAAATAAATGTATTTATTAATTCATTTATTAAGTAAGGAGTTTAAAAAATAAACTGAACTTGTTGAATATTTAACTTAGAATGCATTCAACTTTTTTGTTCTGCAATATTTTATTCTAGGAGAGCTTTGATGCTCACCCCCGGAAAGAAAGCCAAGTGCGCCAGATGGCTTGGATTGGGGATGGTGTGTGGATAACTATTCGTTTAGACAGCACCTTGCGTCTTTATCATGCACATACTCGTCAGCATCTTCAGGATGTTGATATCGAACCTTATGTCAGCAAGATGTTAGGTATTCTTTCTTAAGCAATTGTTAATTTGAAAACAAATACAGTAAAATAATTTTCTGCCTATAGTCATTATTTTTATATATCACGTTTCTTTCTTAAAAAATATTTATTGAAGCATAAAATATGTTTAGAATTCTTTGTAGTTATGTTGCAATGAAACAAATACGAGTTATATTTTATTTGTAGTTTCACTTTCTCTTACAATTTTCTCCAGCCATTCCCTGAAATTTCCTTACATTTTAAATTTGAATTCTAATAATAATTCAGAAAAAAAGAAAAAGAATATTGAAAAAAATTTATTCAGAATGGTGTTATTGTGGAAAATTTAAATGCTGTAATATTTAATTTTATTAAATAATATAGCATAGATGTATAGGTATTTCAGCTCTGTATTAATGAGAGATGCACTTAGGTTTCATCTGAAAAATTTGCATTCCATTTTTTTTAAATTATTAATTTGACTTCTAAAGTTATGCATAAGTACTAAAAGGGTAGAAGCAGAAAAATGTTTTATGAAGTAATTAATACGTTTTTCCGACCTGTTGATGATGTAGTTATTTTTCTGGTCATTGTTTTAAGTTTGATTTATGGAAAATTTAAATTACTATATCTACTCAGGATGATCAATGTATCTTTGATTTTATTTTGTATTGAACAATAGCTAGTTTCCCCTGCTTATTGACTTTTTAAGCTGTTGAATGATTCACATAAAGTTTATATTTATATTCTTAAAAAATTTCCTCGATACAACTTAAGAGCATTAATTCTATTGAATCATTTGTCTACAAATTAAAAAAAATGTATACACTTTGGAAGAGAGAATCCAACTGCAGTATTAATTATTGAAAAAGCATATGAATGAATGTTTTGGTTGTAAGTTTGAATTCCACCATAATATTTAAAATCATTGCATCAAATATGTTGTGTTTCAAATTTAAATAAAACGAATATTTATAAAATTTTTGGAAAAATGTAAATGACATTGATTTCCTGATTTTTTTTGTGTCTTTGTTTGAACTTTAATAACAATGACTTGCAATCCATCTGAAGTCATAGTGATTACCCTAAAACCAGTTAAGTCTTTTTTTGTCTAAATTAAAAGAGACTAGTTACGTATATTTTTGTGCTTGATTAATCTTTTTGTTTCAAGCCTCTCTTGTTTATTTATTTCCTTTGATTAATTGTATTGTTTGGTGATATGTCAAACTTCTAAAACATTTCTAGTAAGCCTTTGCGCCTTCATTGATTACCAAAGTGAAGCCTTGATTTCAAATCAGCTATAAAAGCTTTAGTGAGGCAATCTGAAATTCATGATTGTTTGTTTACGTTTGACATTAAGAAATAAGAGATTTTTTGTGGCATGTACATTATCATATCAGTACCATTAGTATATATAAATAAATAAATATATATACTGAAAGTCAAATTGTTATTTATTTTTAGTTAAACATCACTGATATTAGCAAAGTACGTGGAGAAACAATATTTATGCTATATTAATGTAATAAAGTGCTAAAAATATTAAAGCAATGAATAGAAAGAAATAGCAACTTGGGAATTTTAATATTAATTTTAGCATACTATTTTAAAATGAAGTAAGATTTTGAAATTTTACAATTTGATTTGATGTTGGATTGATTATTTAAACAATTATATTAAATTTTTGTTAAAAATGAAATTTGCTTTTAGTTTTTGATAACATTAAATCAACTAAAAATCAGGAGGAATTTTTTCATTGCAAAGTTCATCTTACAGCTTCTAAAATATTTTATTTATTGTTCTTGAAAGATAGATGGGTTTTATAAAATATGTGAATAATAATGGTTTACATGTAGTCAAAATAAGAAGCAAATTTTCAACATAGATAATGCATAAAAAATTTGAAAAATAATCATGAATATGTATTTGATTGTAAATTTTAAAATCATGTATGTATTCCTCTAATCATTTTCTCTTTTTTTTTTGTATTATATATTATATTCGTATTCAAAAAAGTACTGTTGGAACCTATACTAAACAATAAGGATTTATGAATATTTGTGCATGGTTCTGATTTAACCGTGGTTTTTGTTTTAGGTACCGGTAAATTAGGCTTTTCTTTTGTACGTATAACTTCCTTATTAGTGTCCTGTAAAAGATTATGGATGGGCACTGGAAATGGAGTTATTATTTCAGTACCTTTAGCAGAAGGTATTATTATCTATTGAATTTCTGGCCATAACACATTTAATTTAGAGTACTATAATAATGAATGTCTTTTTAAAATATTTTTTAAAATTGTATGCTGTATTTTGTTATAATTTTCAGATAATTTTAAACATAATTTATTTTGTTTATTTTTGAAGAATAATATTTCTATATCAAGCAGAAAATATTGTTGAAAATCTGATTTTTTTTTATTTCTAATTTTCTTGAAAAGAGAAATTTTATTTATGAAATTGAATGATTCATTTTGTCTCACCATATTTTTGTTTCAATTTCAATACTAAAAACATTAATTATAGATAATGTTGTAAATAAGTATAATTTAACTTTTTGATAATAGTGTTTAGTAAAGATAATTTGTTTTTTTTCCCTACATTCTATAAAAATGATTTTGCCCTGCTTATAATTTATCTGATTCAATTTTTTAATAGCTCTAGAGTTTAAATAACTGTTATAAACTCTTAACAGTTAGAAAAATAATTAATAGCCTTTCTTTCTCTTCTGTGAAAAATTACTTTTGCAAAATATACGTTTATTTCCACAATTCTTATAAATATGTATTTTAATAGGTAAAGCACAAAGACCAGCTGTAGAAACTTCAGGTCGAGCTCCTGGAGGTGTTGTTAGAGTGTATTCTGAAGCAGGAGACACAACCAAAGGATTTGGTTTTATTCCTTACTGTTCAATGGCTCAAGCTCAACTCTCATTTCATGGTCACAGGGATGCTGTGAAATTTTTTGTTGCTGTACCAGGTATTTTTGCTCTTATCTCATTTAATTGTCTTATCAACATAAGAATGCTTGTATCTATTAATATATATATTGTTTTTTTTTTTACATATACATTTAGAACTTGAATATATACATATCCAATTCTTGTCCTTCCATAGATTTTTTGCTTTTAAATCATATAAAAGGAGACTTCGTTCAAATATGTTTATTAATGCAGTTTAAAAGCATTTATATATTTTAAAAATGCTGTTTCTAATGGCACTTGCCTTGAACAAGCTTGCAAATGCAGTCAACGATTTTAAGCCAAGGGTGTGTTTCTTGTTTTAAGTAGTGCCTACTAGGGCCAAGTGTATGTCTTAGCTACTCAGGCATCACATTCGCTTGCACAGCCTCTTTTTACAGGGAGGTACATTCACACATCTCACTGAAAAACAACCATACCTGAACCAGAACACAAACTTAGGATGCTATAGGCTACTTATGGTCACTATAGACTATATTAAGATTTTTTAGGCTTGTAAGTCAAATTTGATGAGATGCACCCTATCAAAACAAGTGTAAAGTAACAATGATCTAAATTTATATTTAGATTGTTATTACCATATACTTGTATTTACTTTATTAATTTTTTTTCTTCAAAATGAATATGCTTGCATTATTCTGAAATCAGAAAACTATTCTAATTTATAATAAAGTATTTAAAACAATAATAGATAAACTAAATAACCAATCATGCAGCTCTAACTACTGGCTCAATTTTTATGATTTTCATTTCATATGAAAGTTCACAAGTCCTAGTTATGTCTAACTATCTCCATTTTCAAAAGAAGACCCACAAATATGCACTACACAGTAGTCTCTAAGGAAAGATCCAAGATAAAGTTCCCTAAACCTAACCATTGAAGCAAATTTGAAATTTTTTATTTATGAATGTATGTATATAATATTTCTTAATTTAAATCATGAATTTTGCTTTAAATTAACCAATGTTACTTTAAAAAAAAACTACTTTACTTGTTGTTTAAAAATTACTTCATTCTTACATGCTTATTGAAATTGCACCTTTTTATTTCCAACATATACTCTAAAATATTCATGACTAGTGTGCTTCTCACACTTTGAGTGAAAGCATTAAAATCCCTGGAAACATTGCATTTCTTTCAAAGATATATAAGATTCTTTTTCCTTAACTGACACATATATAATCTACAAGTAGTAAGGAAAAACTCCTGTGACTTTGCTTTTGGGTCACAATGTAAACAGATGTGACTTGGATCCTTCCAGGACATTCTTCTACAAATCATGTGTCCCCAAGAAAAAATATTCATTCTAAATTTGCCTTCTTTTCAGTCTCTTCTTTCAGATTTTTAAAAATGAATATATCATTCCTGCTATTTAATTATGGATACAAGAATTTCCTGTATGTAGTGTTTAGTATATGACAATTTTAGATATTTTTATTTATCATTCCATTAACCTTAATCGAACTGTTTCTTATATTCCTGGATACCAGTTTCAACATATGCCTAAAAAAATAGGCCTTTATTAAAGTTATTCTGCTTTACGTAAAAGATAAAATAGACGATACAGTAAACTTCCTTCCCAAATCACTTTATTCTATGGAATTTCACTAGTGAATTTTCATCACATTTAATCTTCTTCATTCCTCACAACCTGCTCTCCCCACACACGTTTTCTCTTTTACTTATGTACTGGAATCTAAATTTGGATTGGCACTAATTATATTGTATCAAATTGAACGTAACATTTTCATTTAATCTACTTTCATTTGCTTTTGTATTACCTTAAAAGCAGGATTTTAAAATCTTCCAAAATGATAATTGAATACATTAAATTGAAATTTACCTAAAGACTGTATTATATAAAATTTGCTTATGTCCATGATTAGCCAATTGTTGTATTTGGTATGGTTTTCTGTATTTTTTAGAGTATGACTCATACTTAGTGAAAATTTTAAGAAAAGTTATTCAAAAATTAAGAAACTTTTAAAATGATTAAGTTTTCCTTGGACACTATTGTTTATTTGATAGTTTTTGTTTCAATTGAAAGAATGGTTAAATCATACATTTTCTGAATAAAATGAAATAATATTTATAACTGAACATTTTTATATATTTTTTAGGCAATTCTACAACTAATAAAGTTGATGATCGAGATGGAAAATCATTGCAGTCTGAAATTAAAAGAGCCATATCTAAAGATAAACAAGATAATAGTAAACCAGACTGTATGCTAATTTTATCAGGTGGTGAAGGATATATTGATTTTAGAATAGGTATGCTGCGTTTATTTGACTCTTTGAATCTATAACTCAATTTATATAATTTTTTATGGTCTTGTTCAAAAGCTCAGTTGTATGAATATACTAATATGATACATTATATTACGATATAATATTCCAACCATATGTATAATACACTTGCATACTATTTGGAGATTGATTAATGCATCAAAAGTAAATGAAATTTTATTTTGAATAAGTTGTAATAACAATTTCAAGTATTTTTAATATTTTATTGTATCCTTTTAAATATCAAAGCTCTTATAATAATATTATTTTCTAGTTGATTTCTGTGGTGACTTCTCATTTAGGTTATATATATTGCTATTAAACAGTTTTATTCAGAATTATTGTATGATTAAATTATAATCACAGCATTGAATTGCAATATGTTTTTTTTAAACCCTGAGCTATCATATTAATCTCTTAATATCATAAACAACTAAACTCTTGGTTCAAACTTAAGATGTGACAGAACACACCTACACATTCATTAAATACAATATTGTATAGTTCGATAAAATTTGTAGTAAATAATGCATTTTAATAAGATGAAATACACAGACAAAAAAAGAGGACGAGGAGAATAGTGAACTTTAGGTACATAATTTACCAAATTGCAAAAAAAAAAAAAAAAAAAAAAAAAAAAAAAGTATCAATCTATAGGTGCCTGTCATAATATCATCAATGTAGCATAGGTAACAACATATACAACAAAGGCATTTTTTTTCCTAATAATTTATAGCACAGTAGACCTGACAAATACATAAAGTAAGACCAATTGATACTTGTTCATATTGTGCTTCTGCATAAAAATGATATGTCAACTCAAATTAGCTGTTAATTTTAAGTATTTTGAAGAAAATTCTTAAAATCAGACAAAATTATGCATTACTATGAAACAGAAAATTCATATTCTTAGGAGGTATGTATAAAAGAGAACAATTTTTGCTAGATTTATCACTAAGCAACCTGATTTATATATAGTATAGGATTATAAAACTTTTATGGTTGCTCAAATAGTCATTGGCATCTATTGATATGTATCATGCTAGTGTGTTTAATATTAATGACTATTTTTTTCCAAAACTATTATGTTTCATCAATGTCTAAACAAAGACAAAATTCCTTAAGTAAAATATATTTATCAAAACTAATGTTTTGGGTATTTTTTAATAAAGTTAGAACAGGTATTGTTGCTTATATTTCATGTTCATATAATTGAACAATTCCAAAATTTTAAAAAGGCTACAGATTATTATCATTCGTGAACATGATGTTGGTTTGGTAAGAAAATTTTGATGCCGTCGGAAATTATCAACTGAAGAATTTTTTATCTGCTTTTACCAGTATTGCTTTATTATTACATATGCTTCTTCACAACAGATGCATTTATAAAGATTGACATAGAACTATGACATCATAGCTGTTATTTCATCTCAAAATCAGACAACCAAAGCTTTGTTTGCCAGTTAAAGAAAATTTTATACATTTAAAATGATTTTTTAGAGGGTTAGAGACCAATAGAGAAGTCTTGTGATTGTTTCAAACCAGTTTAAATTAATGAAGACAAATAATAACTTGAAATTCGCAATTGTAGATTTCATTTAGTGTTTTTCCTTTAACATAAATATACAATATATTTTTCTGAAGAACTTGTTGTATGTTTAAATGGTCATGTGCGACGGCAGCTTGGATATTTCAAAGCTCTTCTCATTTTACAAAACCTGAAAATGTATTTACTTAATGAAAAATAAGGATTTTATCAAATTCTATGCATTTATTATTGAATGAAATATACTGATCTTCTAGTTAACATATTGATGCTTAATGTTTTTTTTTAAAGGTGATGGCGAAGAAGATGAAACCTTGGCTTCACTAACTTCTGAAGGTGAAGAAAGACGGCCAGCAATTTCAGTGAAAGGTGACCGAAGCCATCTTATAGTTTGGCAAGTGGCATTAAATGATTGATAACAGCTAGTTCTTATTGACAGTAAGACATGAGAGAAATCGAGTGATGTTTTGAAATTGAAAAATTTCAGACTTTTCTGAAATTAATTTAATTTAAGCCAATCAATTAATTTTATGTATAATTGTGACTATTTATTTGATTGACTGTGTTATTTTAAATTGTTGACAAAGTTTTATTTTTTAAATATTTTATGAAATGTTTTGATATTGTTTGACTAATTAAAATGAATTTCTAGTCAGTACTCAGAGCAAAATATCATTTGGATTGCTTGTTTTCCATTTGAGATAAAGGCCAGCATTTGTAGTATTAAATTGCAGAAATGTGGTAAAAACAGTACATTCTCATTTGTAAGAATTTGTAATATTTCTATTTGTACATAATAAAGCAATCAGCTCTTTGTTTCTTACTGTTAAAATTGAATTATTTTACTTCTTAAAACAATAACAAAAAATTAATATACAAAACAGTAAGTCACTTCATTTAATTAATAATATCTATATTATGTTTATAATAAATTATAATTGTTAGTCAAAAACATTAAATTTTGATTCCATACAGATAGGTTATCATTCATTAAAATGAGGGAAACCAATATTAAGATTCATACTATTGAATTATAAAAATTCATAAAATAGCGATATATATCCACAACCCTCTTATCACAATGAAAAGCTTATTTTTAATTACTTATATTCATAAAGAAAGTCAATTTTAAATTTTGTAAAATTTAATTGAACACATCTTTATTTAGTTCATTACCACAATTAAAAAAAAAAAGATAACATACCAACAAAACTAATCTTTTTTGAAAATCATTTTAAACTTTACTTCACCTGTAAGAAAATTAATCTCTTTAAAGCTTTATTTTGTATTTATATCAAATTTTTTGAGAATGGCTATCTTTGAGTGTGCAATTGGAATTGAGTATTTGACACATTTTAGGAATGTTTTGTAACAAGATAATAAAAGGCATTCATCATGATGAATAATGTGAAGGTATTATCTTGAATTATTTATTTACAAATTTTTGCATTTATATTACATGATAAAATTATAATTTGAAACAAATGCATTATGGTTTACTTTTCATTAATTTTTTGTATTCACTTTCTTGCACGGCAAGATCATGATATAGTTCTTTCACCTTACGCTTTCTTTCAGCATCTGATTCCAGTTGTTCCTTTAACTTTTCAGCTGCAACCACCTGTAAATCTCTACGCATTTCCCTAAGCATATCTTTCTCTTCTTTCTTAATTTTTTGGGAAACATTTTTCAGAAGTTTTAACTTCTTTTTAATATCGTCCTTTTTAGTGAATTTTGACTCATATGCTGGTTCAAAAAGTTTCAACGGCTTTGGTTTAGTATTCTCATAAGTAAGAGGAAGCAGTTTCCTACTATCCTTTATCTTTATTTCATGAAGCAACATAGAGACAGCATCTGTGAGGGATGGTGGATAATATTCAGTAGGAAGTTCAGAACAAAATAACAAAGTTTCTGAAAAAAGATTGCTGAATGATGGTAAATGAACATACAAAGCAGAGAATTTGGTTAATAGCTTTACAGATTTTAAAATTATTTGAAGTTTTCTTAAATCTTCAGTCACTTCATTGTCACTAGAAAGAAACATATTTATGTCAGTAATAGAATCGGATGTTTGCTTTTCATTTATCACAAGATTGACCATTTGTTTTTTTGCAGTAAATGCAGTTTTCAATGGGCATGCTAACTTCAATACTTTATTTAAGAAAGAAAGTACTTCTGGAACTAATCTTTTAGACTGAGTTACACAATCTAAAATTATACTACAAATATAAAGTCGAGATTCAATATTTGGAAAAGTAATAAAAAATTCACTAGATAAGATATCACACATAAATAAAATGGCTGGTGTTACTACAGGATGAGTGAAATCTGAAACTGAGTATAATGTACTGCAGTATTTTAGTAAGATTAGACTTTGTATTCGAATAACATTATTTTTCTTAACTTTCCTTTTTTGAAACAAATCTTGCTCTTCATCCAAGAAACAGAGAATCTTCTCTGCAGTCTTTAAAGGTGCAATTTTAGCAATATCAAATAAATATAGGGCAAGATTTTCAGACACAGTGGGATTATACTTTAGACATTTTATGGAATATTCTATTAGAATACAAAAGAATTTGGTTAATTTATTTAGTTTCTTTTCTGATTTTGCCTTAAGAGAAGGGTTTATAATTTGTTCAACAGCTGCTAATATGTCTTCAGCAGAAATACGATTATGATTTTCAAGATATTCTTCAAATTCATCTAAATTAGCTGGGATGCCAAATGATTCATTAATATTACCATTTGAATCATTTTCACTAATTTCTGATTCAGCATCATTCATAACTTCATCACGCTCTTCTTGTTCAGACAGCTGACCAAATTCATCATTATCAATATCATCTTCACTATCTGAATAGTCAGAATCTTTATCCGATGAAGATTTTTCATTCACATTGTCTTCAACTACCAATGTTTCCAAATCAAAATCATCAATTATGCTATCTGCAGATAAGTGATTTTTAGCATTTATTTTTTCTTCTCTATCATCTTTCATACGTTGGCATCTATCTTGTTCCAATTTAAGTTGCTTTTCCTGCTCTTCTTTTTCCAGTTCTTCTGCAGTTTTCCCACGTGTTATTGGTGTACTTTTTTTCGAATATTTCAAATCAATTTCTAAAATTTTATAAGGATCTTCTTTTGGTGGATCTTTTTTCGGCTTAACTGTTGAAAGCATTTTTGATTTATCTGTTATTTGCAGTAGTTCTAAAACAGGTTCTTTCTTATTTGCAACTTGCAATGGTTCCAGGGCTTCAGGAACTCTACTGGTTGCTTTTATGGAGGCTTTCCAATCTTGATCTAGCTTTTCAGTCAAATCTAATGTTAATTCCCTTTCAATTTTTTTCTCGAGCTTCTTTTGCTTACTTTCTAATATAAGTTTATCAATAATTTCTGTGTGACTGAGAGGTTCCTGATTAGCTCCCCCAAAATGAGCTTTATTAACAAAAGCAGCATCTAGCTGTTCATCATCATCTGAACCTATAGGTTCATCTTTTAAACTTTTAAGTGTATGCAGTGGCACTCCACCATGTGTCAACTCTTCGTCATTTAAATTATACTTATTTTTCTTTAATTTTTTCTTTCGTTCCTGTACAAACCTGGCTGTGACACTGTCTTCATCATTTTCATGCAGCAATCTATGATCAACAAAATTATTTGCTTTTTGTGAAGCATATTTATTTTTATTATATAATACTTTCCTTTTCAAGTGAATGTTGGCACGCGATATGCATCGCAAACCCTTTGTTCCTTTTGTATTCTGGCCTAGAACAGTGTGTTTTTCTCTGTTTAATTTTAAGTTAAATGGATTCTCTTCTCCTTTGAAAGAAATCTTCTTTTTAAAAACCTTTTTCACCATGATTTATTCAGATATCTAAAGGAATAAAATTAAATATTTTGAATATCATACTCATATTTATAACTAAGCATTTCAATTGAAATGAAACAAATGTCATGTTATAAATACTTTATTACAAAATTAAATAATATATCATTTTTATTTGCATGAATAAAATAAAAGTTATGCACTCTTAATTCAAATTATTTTGAATTTCATTATTTAATTACAATACTGCAAAGTTTCAGCAAATATATTTAAAAAACTTGTAAACATACATTCAACTGAAATAAATTCTTTATTCTTCTAGAATTGCAGTCATCCCCCCACAAAAAAACATGAACTCTTTTTATGGCTAAAAAAATTATCTGTAACAATTTACAGTACATATATCAATATTTTGTTATTGTAAGTCATTAAAAAAATCAAACTTTTATACTCATTAATGAGAAAATATCTAATCAGGAAAATCAATTGCTTGGAACTTACATTATCACATAAAATAATATCTCTCTTTGAGTTTAGATTAAAAGACAATCTTCAAAGAAGTAAATTTGTACAAAAATTGAGAAGAAATGAAAATTTTACACAGAAATGTTCAGTTTCTTCTAATTTAAAAAGGTCTATGGTCATCAAATATTTATACATCTTACCACAAAGAAAAAAAAATCTAACAAAACAATGAAGCATATTAAATGTATTGCAACAAATAAAATTTCTTTATTTTTGACTTTAAAGAAAGGCATGAAATGTTACCCAAAAGTTTTAGATTAAAAAACAACTTACAGTTTTTATGATTAATTAATATCTGCTGTATTATTTATATCCGAGATGACTAACAAGAGAAAATTACAACTCAGTACAGGTTATATATTTTTTGTGATAATTAAGCTTATTAAATACTTTCATTTTATTTTAAATGAATTTCTTCCCCCTCAATATCATTAAATAATAACAATATTCAAAAGAAAATATTAGTTTTTCTCTTTTGTAAACATTTAATAAAGCATGAATGGGACTAATGTTCCAAAAATGTTTTTGATGGGTAATAACAGAAGAATCGGGTATTACGTTTCTTGCCAAGCTTAAAAGTCACCAAAAGTTCATATTTTGAGTGACCACAAAAGGTAGCATGAGGTGTCATCAAACAGTGAAAAAGGGGAATAGCCTTCCCAAAAGAAACAAAATAGCAACCAGACATGAGACAAGGAATGCAAAATTATTGAAAATGGAAATAACATAATCTTCACACATAAAAATTCCAACATTTGAGTTTCCTATATGTAATTAAATAAGTTTGCCACAAATATTGTAACAAAAATTTGTAATTTAACTGTAAATATATAGACAGAATATATCCATATCTTAAGAAATATTAATTTAAATCTTATGTTTATATTCTCAAAATATTAATTTAATGCTTTTATAAAAATGAAAGAAATATTTTTACCCCCCCCCCAAATGAAGTGCAAATAATAATAATAATTGAAGATACATGTATTTTCATTAAAAGCATATGGTAAAAGTATATTATATATATATATATAGATACAGTCAAACATCGATAATTCGGAATCGCCGGGACCACGGCAATTCCGAATTACGGAAATTTCCGAATTATAGAAATTGCGAAATTTGTGTATATTTAAATAAAAAAATAATTAACGTAC
>JAOUZG010053171.1:0-13298 GCA_026289955.1 Argiope argentata | reverse complement strand
GCCTTAAAAAGGGTTAAAACAAAAATATTTAAAATTATTTTCACTTTATCATTCCTGTTCTAATTAAGATATATAAGGAATTTTTAATTACTATTATTTGATGTAATGGTAAAAAATAATATCAAGTAATTTGCAATAAAATAAAAATACAATTATTTTATCTATAAACATAAATGCACCAGAATTACAATTAACACAAGCAATAGATTGCTACCATTCCCACACATTTTGGACCCATATTTTTCAAATTAAGCATTGAGCCCATTTCTCTTCATAAAAATTGAAGAATGAAGGTGTTTGTTTGAAATGCTTTAACTTCAGAGACAGCATATTTTGGTAATTTTACTGAATAACTGAATAATTCATAAATGGATTTGATATCATTAAATTATTGGAAGGTTAATGCCCACTTCAATAAATGTTAATAATTAAGAAAGAAGTGTGTGAATTAAACATGGAGACAAATTTTATGTTAATGTTTAAAATTACAATGCTGCAGTTTTAAGCATTTTTGTTCATCTATAAAAATTAATTAAATAAAAGAAAAAAAAAATAGAGCAGCTTTTTGACACTGTGCATACAAGGAAAACAACATGAAGCTCTTTTTTAAAAAAAATCAATTAACTTAAATCAATATTTAGTAAATATTTTTTTCTCTATTTATTTAGCTAATGCATAGCACATGTTCACAATTTCTTGTGATCCATTTTGGCAATCACCAACAGATGTTGTAATAAAAATTGTCATAAGCATAAAAAATTCTGATAATTATAATGTAATTTGGACGCAACAACTTATCCAGTTTACAAACTCCTGGTCGCCAGGATTAAGGCAGAGGGTCCAGTTCAACAAGTAAGTTACAGTCTCCCCTCAAACTAAGAAAACAAAAAACTACATATTTTGCAATGCAACATAAACAGTCTGTATACTTTAACATCTACAGTGAAACTGGAATTTGCTGATAGTAAAGATTGATACTTAATCAAGTACCAATCATTGCTATCCAGGAATTTAAATTAAATGCAAGACACTAACTTAAGATTAAAGATTTAATATAGTTTATCAGGACAAGACTTCTAGGGGGTTTATGTTTCTTGTTAGAAATGTGTATTACCTGAAACTTTTCCATACTACTCTTAAAAATTCTAGCCAAGGGATAACTATCCTGGAAAAAACCGAAATATTAATATCATAAATTTATACCACCCTGCAAACAATGAGTTATGATGTTAATGCTGTGGAAAGACTTTTCAAAGTCTCCTCTTTCCTTCTGGACGATCTAAATGCTAAACATGTTGCATGGGGTAGTGCATTGGCAAATAATAAGAGAAATGATTTAGTCAGTTTTCTAACTCATATGACTTTCCTTTTATTAAATAATGGATCCTACATGTCATTCTAATAGTACAGATCCTACATGTCATTCTAATATGACAGATGTACATGATTTGTCCATCATCAGTACCAACTTATTTCCCAACAGCTCTCGGAGAGTTGTTGATTTTATCGGCAGTGACCACTATCGTAATTTGGTAGAGTTGGACTTTAATATAAAGGCTCATAAAACAAAATTTTTTTTGGCACTTTAAGAAAGCTAACTGGTCAGTCTTGGCATGGGTTTTGAATGACCAGTTTACAAAGAACTTGTCAGAAGATTTAGAGAATGAATATTCCCTTTTCAAAGACTATTTTCACAGCAGCAAAAGAAGAAATTTCAAGAGGAAACAGGGAAAAAAGACTTGCTTTTTTTCATGGATCAGAAAGCGAAAACTATTGAATAATAGGTTCAACTATTTAAAAACATAATTTTAATGATAATATAGGCACCAAATTTGTAATTAATAAACTGAGATCTGAGTTTAAACAAGAGATTAGTTCTTTAAAGAGGAGTAATTGGCAAAATAAATGCAAAATTCGACACAGTAAAACTCATAAATCTAGACTCTTGGAAATTATTAAAAAAAAAAAAAAAAGAACAATGGATAAAAAGTAACCCTAGGAAGGGAATGTAAACTCTATTATTGACATCAATGGTACTTCTACGGTAAATGATCTAGAAGCAGCTGAGGCATTAATGTATTATTATGTCAAAGAAAGCAAGTTAGACTTTGGTAGAGAAGACAGAAAAATTGGCAAACTGGCCAGTAACCTAATAAAATACTGTCATATGCCAGTCAATAATCATTTATTTAATGTCTCTAACATTTTTAGAATTGCTTCATTCTATTACACTAGTCAACATGAAAAAAATCTTTAGGACCTATGCTTCATGAAATTCATGGGAGATCTTTAATAAATTTCAGGCATTTTGCCACAAAGAGACTCATGCACATTCTTAATTTATCGTGGAAGTTCAGCAATGGAGTACAATAATTATTAATCCTATTTGAAAACCAAACAAAGAAGCTAGTAATATGAGAAGCTATCAACCAATTGCCCACATCTGTATGTTTTGTCTAATAGAGAGAATTGTCCTGATTATAACTCACGATCTACTGCCTTCAGAGCAATATGGGTTCCATAAAGAACATAGTACAAAGAATCAAATTCCATTCTTTATTCAAATTGTTAAGGATGCACATAATAAGTAGCCTACCAGACATGTGTTTGCCATTTTCCTTGATATAAGCTTTCAACAAAGTTGGGTGACTAAGCTGTCAATGAAATGCACTTCTGAATTTAATATTAGAGGTTTCACCCATTTATGGACTTCTAAAAAATTGACCTTTTAGAGCCAAGTATCAAAACACCTTGCTTGCAAATTATAGACCATACCAGGATCATCCTTCAGGGATCAGCCTTCCCACTCTTTTTTCACTATTTATGGATGCATTGGAAAAGGTTGCTTCACCATGCCACCCCCCTACAGATAATGTTATTTGGAACCTGATATAGATTTAACCATTACCTACCTATTTGGGGTTTACTCTGGATACAGAAATAAATTAAAGACACATCCATCAACTTGCTGAAAAGGCTCCAGATTTTAAAATATATCTCCAGCAGGGATTGGAATGCAGGCACAAAAATGTTTCAAATTACTTACACCACTCTTATCCGACCTAGTTTTGATTACAGATATCAAATAACTGCACCATCTAGTCTTAAAAAAGAGCGAATATAGCTAAGTGCAGCCAGTCAGAATCATCACTAGCTTTAGAGACTGCTGCCCATATAAAATAGTATTATACGAAGTGGATCTTCAGCCACTGTTGCTGCAAAGAGATACATATTTCATAAAGCACTCAGCCAAGCTTAAAGTTTCATAACTCATAAAGGGACCTCAAATTTCTTACTGAACTAGACTAACAATGAGAGACTGAAAAAAGACATGGTTTGGCGAATTGAGATGTTGAATCATGCACTCCCTTTACTCAAATGGCAATAACTTTTAAAATTGCTAATATTGTTTTTGATGCAGACTTGAAAATCAATCTTACAAAACACGATGAACTTAAATAGTTAAGCGCAAGCTGGTTCTTGTGGTCATTATTGATATTCCTGATCAAGCATTGAAAAAATACACCGACGAAAGCCAAACTGAGTTTAGGAGAACTGGAAGTGACATTTAAAAAAATCGAGTAGAGGCGATTCGAGGCATTGTTTTAGAAACCATGAAAATAGCTCAGTTTTTTTAATATTAACATAACTTTAGGCCTTGGGAACTCAAAATTTGAAACTTCTCAGACAGCATGAGCTCAATATAATTCTTAAAGGACATGGTGAACGTTTTTGACTAGTGGAGCAGTCACATTATCTCTAATATAACTACATTTGCAAGGACCAGGTCAATGAATATAGAGTAAAACCCTTCTTATTTCATCCATGGAATGAAATTGCAGATGCTCTGGCAAAGGAAGGAAGACCAAGACCCAATTCTTCTTCTAGATTACCGGTCGCGGAGATCCACGTCCTATTTAAACTGAGAACTAAAACAAAATGGAGAATTCCTCCAGAGCATGATTGGCACACCCGTAGGCACGCAGGCTTGTCTGGCATGAACCAGTCCAAGGAATGTTCAAAATGCACTTATCTAGGCTGACGTTTGACCAAATAAAAAACCTTTATGTCATCAGAAACCAAAAAAAGTATACCCCTTGCCACAGCTCACTGGACATTTCCGCCCCCTCGTATCATTGATAGTATTGATGTCTCTGTGAGCAAGCTAGTCAATGAGAGGAAGTCAATTTACAATCTTATCATGTGCTTCGATTTTTTTGACTTGGTTTGAATTAGAATTCTATCCAAGGGAGATAAGAAAAAACAAATAATTCCTGATTTCTTTACTGTTTAAAATCATAGTCTTTGTATAATTCAGACTTTATTGCAATTTAAATCCTACACTTTTTCCATTTTATCCAAATCCCTTTTATTTATTAAACAGAGAATTTTACTTAAAACATAGAAATATCCGATTTAAAAGTATATTTATACTTTGAGAAAGCAATGTTTTCATGTAAAAGCTTTTATTTTTACTAATAACAATGAAAATTCTTTATTCCTAATTTATTATTATTAATTCTATAAATTATAAGTAGTTAAAAACAAAATAAAGGCAAAAAATTTAAAATTTTAACTTTCTTGTATACATAGTATAGAAAAAGCATTGTAATCATAAAAATAATCTGAAATTTTTTCATGAATCACCACATTATAAATTTATCTGAGTTCGGAAAAATCCTGTCTGACAAAGATACCTAAAAAAATGCTTTGAAGTAGATGGATGGAATTTAGTATACAGACTTTACATGAAATTTGTAGATTTCTATCAAAATTTTGCACAGAGCAATTCCATGGAAGCCTGTGTATCTGATTATATGTAAACATAATAATTAAAAAATGAGGAAAGGTCTATAGGTAAAATTCTGTAATCTATATATATATATAAACATTTAGCTTAGACACCAGCCAAATTTTGAGCTAAATCCAAAAACAAGCTGACCTTCTGTCTGCTAGTATTTTCAGAAATACGTAAATGTAATGGATTATATATATCACATTTGATGTGGGATTTTGTGGCTATAAATGCAATTTTGAATCAAATTTTTATTTCCATCAGTTGAAAAAACACAACCAGAAAAACAAATTTAAAGTATGGATACTATTAATTGTATGCAAAGGATTAATCACAATAAATTTGTTCAAATAGATTCAGTAAAAATGTTAAGTTCATGTCAAAGATTAATATTCCATAACTATTGTAAGCTAAATAAATGTAAAGTATAATGACATCTTTATTAGAGAAAATGACAACATTTTAGAGGAAATCACAAGCACTGTTTAAAACTAAAATGAGATCCATTCGTTTTACACAGTATGATTATTATTTCTCAAATCATATTGTGCTGACTTTTTTGCTTTGAAATTATGTGTTAGCAACATAAATTAAGATAATGAAAACATTTCTGAAGTAATATAAAAATTATTCCTTGCTGAAAATTCTACAATTTTCAGATAATGTTTTATACTTGATTTTCATTTTTCTTTACTATATGTAACATTTGAATTTATTAAAACATTTGCAAGGACAATTTTTAAAAGAGAGAAGTTGTTGTTTACTAAAGATACATTTAATATTTATTTTTTTGTTAACTTATCAACTTAGATTAAAAAACTTTATTAATGAAAGAACAATAACCTAGTAGTAAACTACAATATCACATAAACTAGGTTTTCAATTTTGATACTTAATATTTAATGTAAATATTAAATTATTATTACATTCAGTTGTTCTATACTTCGAAACAATATCTGTTTATTATAAGAAGTGTAATAACTGTCAAATTGGAAATAAAATTCAGATTAAAATACTGTTGAAAATATCAGAAATATACAGTACAAAAAAAAGTAGGAAAATGATGATCTATGTTAATAGACTGTATGAGTTGAAATAATGATGAATATAAAAAATGTACATAACATACAAACCCAAAACATAAAATATTAGAAAAATTATATTCATGAAGATAAATTTAAACAGACAGTAATGCAGCCTATCTTTATTTATATATAGCAAATTCAAAATTAAATATCTTATGCATGAATCAATCCGAAACTTAATATCAAGATGTAAGAACAAAATATTATTTGCTTTCTAATAAATAATAATAAAAAATGAATGTGCAAAGAGTTAAATCACAGATTTAATATTTCATCAATAATTAATAGTTACCTAAATGAACATTACTAACTTTTAAGTAACCTTTGACATCTGAACTATTGAATAACAAACTTTGAAAAGTAACTTTCGAAAAATTACACTCTAAAAATTGTATTTATTAATGAAATTTCACTAAAAATATGTTAGCGAGTTTAAAATAAAGTTTTGATGGATATATAAAAGAGTGATGCTACAAGAATATTAATTACATGCTTGAAGATAAAGAATTTTAACTACCTTGTCTATTGATAACAATGCTGGAATAGTCAAATTTGATATGATTTGTTAATTTTCAATCTAGTGCAACGTTCAATAACAATGAATCTCTTAGACAAGCTTGATAAGAAATGAAACAGCAGACAAATTAGCTTAGACAATTCCCCTAAATTAAATATGATTAATTTTCTAATTATTGTTTACTGTAAATATGGTTATGGTTGACATTAAGCTTGGTTTTCAGTAAACTCATTCCTACTGAAAGAAGCTGGTATAGGCCTTGGCCTGATTAAACTACAACTGAGACAAAGAAATATTCAAATGGAATTCTAACACCTATGGAAGGCAAGAAATGCTGACATTGTGTTCGCCAGCTTCACATGTGGCCAGCTTAAAGATTTCTAATCTCTGAACAAGAGTAAAAGAAGTTTCACTTCTCCAATAATTGTACTAATTTATTCTGCCATCTAAAAAGCATTTTCATTCACGATAGATTCTTAACTTTTATTAAAGTTGATAGCCACATAGTCACGGTGAAACTTTTATGCTATAAGAAGAAAAAAAAGACTACAATATTTGTAACAAATTAAGAAAATTATCGTACCACATACGACTTTTAAATTACCTTAGTTTTCTGTCTTTGAAAACAAATTATTTTTATTTATTGCTATTAATAAAATACGACTTAACACTTAATGAAATATTATATTGGTGGTTTTCACAAATAATAGCAAATGTTGAATGCTTTAAAAACAACAACAAAAACTTTAAAAAAATCACTTACTTTTTAATGTATAGGAGGAAGGAAGGAATATCTGTTCTCCGGCGTATGCTCCAGATATGCGATTCTAAGCTTTTACCTGGTTAAACAGTTAAAATGATCATTGAATAGACCTCGTGTTGCTAATGTTGACGAAAAGGACGAGAGACGAACGGTCACAGTTAAGTCTTGTGAAAACAAAATTTAATTGGAATAGATTGTTAATAGCAAATAGAACTGTTGTTTCAGACATAATTTTCTCTAAACGATTAAAACAAAAGTTTGATACAAGATTGTACTTGTTGTCCTAAAACGAACAATTTTCATATATTTATGTAACTGTATTTTTTAATTATCCGGTTAATTTGTTTCTGAAAATCCCCCCGACAAACGGTCGACCTCTTTATTGATTTTGTCTCAAAACTTGATAGGTGTACACTATATATGTTAAATATGTGCGCCAAATTTTATCTGTCTAGCTCTCTTCTCTTTGAAATGATCGTTTTAACTTATATTCGAACAGCCGACAGACGAACTTACTTTGAGCAGATTTTACTCAAAATTTGATAGATATTAGAAAATTTGAATTAAGGTCCGTATACCAAATCTGTACAGTGTAATTTAAAGCAGTTTTGAGTTACATTTGTCACAGACAGATATTTAAAAAAAATGTTTTTCGAACTCAGGAAGCTATTGAGCTCGTGTGCCAGCAAATATGAAATACAGACAAACTTATTAGAAAACAAAATCATATAACATTATAAATAATATCAAATTTATAATTACTCTCATTCAAAATCTAGTATCGTTAAAACTTGAAAGAAGTAGGATATTGGGATTTATAGCATCAATAGCCGTTATCCCCGGCTTCCAGATGTAGACAACAAACAAGTTTCATCAAAAACACAAGAGATCCCACACCACAAATACAAAAATAGTTTGAAGTTTAAGTCACTTCACAGTTAAAAGCAGTTCCGCTGATATGATTTAGTACATATTCGGGAGTTCCAATGAAAAGAAGGGGTACAAAAACACGAATCGTTCCGGCAACTCAGAATGGTAGTGATGGGAAATGTTAGCGGATGGCGCTAGGCTCAAACTCCCAATCTTATGGTTGGTAGCCGAATAAAAATGCCGATCGTTCAAAAGGGACCCTTCAGCTCGAAGGATGTTAACTGGCTTATGTAACCTTCATCATAGTAGTACCGTTTTCCAAAAAATAACAATCAAAAGTTCCAAAAATATCACTGTTGCCAATTTCAAATTTACAACAATTTAAAAAAATAATATTTAGAATTATTAAACTACTTCTTGCGTTATTTTTAAAGGAAATATTTATGATTTATTTCGAACATATTCTCTCCTACCAGTAACGAAAGTTATGTTAGAAAGTAGGAAGTAATTATTTAGATAGTAAAATAAAGTAAGTAATAAGTCAAAATTTTAATTTTGAATTTCAATGGCGTCTTAATTATTCTGCCTGTTCGAGAATGTTTTAAAGCTTATTTAAGATAAGGTTGAGACACAGTTTCTTTGATTTGAATCTTTACTGGCCGTGGTGAAGGGGTAATATTCTTATAAGTTGGACATGTAAGCTGCTCTTTCTCAGAATTTTCTTGTGATAATATATATGCTGGCTTTAATCTATCTATCGTTACATTAACTTCTTCATTATTTATCCTTTCTGCAAAATATTTTGGTGTATGGCTGATAAAATATCGATCTTCATAAGGGGGTTCGAGTGTCTTTCTTACTCTATCAATGCGAAGGAAAACGTGATAAGTTTATTCTAAATATTTATGCACAAATATTTTTGCATAATTTTTTTATTCAGTTTCTTTTAGTCTCATCAATTCCATGGCATTTTGTAAATCATTTATAAAAGTTCCTAGTTATATATGCTGCATATTCAATTCAATGAATTTTCCCTCCATACACCATTTCTACTATTGTATAATTATTATCATCGGGGATCGCAGTTCGTAAACCTTAGAGCACTGTTGGTAGGGTTTCACTCCAAGATACATTATTATGGGATTTTAAAACAATATTTATTGATTTATGTAGTCTTTCTACCATTCCGTTACACTCGGGTAATAGGCTGCCGTATGTGAAAGCCTAATGTCGCAGATTCCTGAGGGGGTTTGAAATATCTCGGAGATAAACGATCAGTAATAAGCTTCCAAGTAATAAGGTTACACGATCAGTAATAAGCTTCCAGTGTAATCCGAATCTTACTATTCAATTGCTATAAAAAGCTTTTGATATTGTTTCAGGAGAGTTGTTTTTCAGTGGAATAGCTTCCATCTAATTCGTGTATCTATCAATATATGTTAGTAGGTGTTACTATTTGATGGTGGTAGTGGACCTACAATATCAATATGTATTTTCCGAAATCTTCCTGATGGTTTTTGAAATTCACCCAATACTGATTGTGTATGGCAAGTTATTTTAATAATTTAAGTAAATATTTTATATAATTTTAATTATAATTTTAATAATTTAAGATCTTTCACATTCACATAAAGCTTTTGTAATTTGAACATTCTGCTTTTCACCCGAATTTCCAATATTTTGAAACCAGGAATAGTTAAGAATTTTTAAGCCCCACCCCTCTTCTAGTGCAGCTGTGGGGCCTGGTGGGCAGAACGACAGGCGGTTTGTCGCTTTTCTTCTGGTCTTAGGTTCGAGTCTCACAAACAAAGAAGTATTTTATATGTTTTTCTTGTTTTTTAAATTTATTTGGAATATTTTTCTCCATAATAGCTAAAGAATTACAGTGAATTTTTAATGTTCTTTTAATTTTTAGCCCAACTTTGGTCTGGAACTGTGTGGAATGGTGGGGTAGAATGATGGGTGGTTTCTTATTTTTTTTTACGAGTCTTTGGATCGTAAACTGTAACCAAAGAACTATTTGGTATATTTTTATTCTTTATTTTGAATATTATTGTCCATAAAAATCGTAAGTTTTTGAGGTCTCATATATATAAATTAAAATTTTACTTCAAAATATCCATAATTTTAATAGAATCTCAAGATGTCAAAATTTTGCACATTCGCAGAAAGATTTTCTATTCTTAGCATTGCGCGTTTCGACATTATTCCCATTATTTTGAAACCAACAGTGGTTAAACATATTAAGAATTTTTAAGCCCTCCTTATAAGTGTAGATGACTTGTTTGGTGTGCAGAATGATGGGCGGGATTTTCACCTTTTTCGCTGCTCTTAAGTTGAAGTCACACAAAGAACTATTGTATATATATTTCTTATTAAAAATTTTTTTTTGAATATATTTCTCCATAACAGATTAAGATTTATCGTGAATTTTTCTAGTTCTCATTTATCAAAATTAATTTTTTTTCAAAATATCCATAATTTTAATGGAATATGTAGCTGTCAAGATCTTGGACACGCTCAGAATGCTTTTCTATTCTTAGAATTGTGCTTTTCGATTAAATTCCCATTATTTTCTAACCAGGAACAGTTAAACATATTAAGAATATTTAAACCCTTCTTCTGCGCGCAGCTGTGCGGCTTTGTGGGCAGAACGACGGGTGATTTCTCATCTAGGTGCAGGAAGATCGGCCATGACTTGTAATGCAGTACTGGCTCGAATTTTAAAGCATTTTATGCAATTCCTAATGATTTTGCGCACTACTTCTCAGCAGTTTATTATCCAGAATTTCTGTGGTATAGCCGAAATAGTTAGGGATGTATCCCCATGAAGATGAGTTTCATGAAAGTGCTTAACAATCAACTCAGTCACGTGATGCTTTTTCGGAAGGAGAGCTTGACGTTTTTGGCTCTCAGGTATATTAACATGCTTCAATCTTCCTCCAGCCCTAAACACACTCTGACCATCCAAGAAGGGATTGAAGGAGACAACTCTTCTATTTGATTTAATAGGTTTTACTAACTCCAAATTTGATATTTCCCCCTTGAACGCCTCCTTTTGAGCTAGCCGCACAATAACGTTCGAAGCTCTATCAAACTCTAACACCGTCAAAGCTCTTTTGACATTTGATACCTTAAGGTATGCATTATTCACAAATCTAAAATACCATGCCATTACTCGTGTAAGCTTTCTCCAAGAAGAAAACCTTAAAAGAATATCACTTTCCTTCTGTGTAATCGATGCAGCGCTAACAGTTTTTCGTTGCTCTTCCAAGAAGCCTTCTTGCAGTTCAAATTCCAAATTAAACGGAAAGTTTTTATTATCAAATTCAACTTTTCTTAGCCAAAATGGGCCACGAAACCAAGTTTCATTATTCACGAGATCGACCAACTTAACACCTCGATACACAAGGTCTGCAGGATTTTCAGTACCCCTGCAAAAGTGCCACTGAGAGGGAGCGATTGAATTCTGAATTTTCCCAACACGGTTTACCACAAACGGCTTCCATTTATTAGTGGAACCTCGAATCCAGTGTAACACTATTTGTGAGTCACCAAAACAATGAATATTATTACTTCTGATTTTAAATAGTTTTTTCACATATTCAGCTACTCGTGTAGCAACAGTAGATGCCATTAACTCAAGGCGGGGAAGCGTTAACTTCTTTAGTGGGGCTATTCCAATTTTGGATATTACAAAGGATGTCTCTAATGTAACTGGGTTTTGAAAGTATGCTACACAACCGTATCCCTTTATACTAGCATCTGCGAATACAATTAAGATCATATTTTCTATTTTAATTCCTGCGCCACGCAGGAAATATTTTCTAGCAATACTAAAGCCAGCAAGTTCTTTATTTGGTGTTCTGAGATTGAAACCCTTATTTTTCAGCTCCTCCGACACCTCGCCATCCCAATCGCATTCCGATTCTCACAGTTCTTGTATCATAAATTTAGCTCTAACTACGTTTGGCGAAACCAAACCAATTGGATCATAAATTTTGGCTACAGTTTGTAAAGTGATTCTTTTAGTTATTTTGTCTATACTCAATAATTCTCTTAACTGTGGCATATCTAACCCCAAAGTGTCTCAATCTGTATCCCAAGCTAAACCTAGTATTTTTGTAGAGTTTGAATTTAACCTATTTTCCTCAATGTCTATTCCATTTTTGATCCACAACTCTTTCAAATTTCTAGAATTGCTCTTCATTTTGCGGAGATGCATGCCTGCATCTTTTAAAATATCTACCACAATGGTCGATAAATAAAAGGCTTTATCATCGTTTTCGGTCCCATGTAAAAGATCATCAAAATACAAAACCCCATCTAACATTTCCACAACATCAGCATGTTCCTCCCTGAAATTCTCTATATGTTGTTTAATATATGCTGAAAGTATGAAAGGGGATTGACAAGTTCCAAAAGGCAAGCGAGCCATTCTGAATATCTGAAATGGAGAATTCCCATCATCACTGAAACAAATAAATTTCAAATCGTTTGTCGAACTCTCCTGTAGCAAAATAGAACGAAATGCACCTTTTATATCTGCACCAAATGCTACTTCATGTAATCTGAATTTTAAAATGATATCTAATAAAGGTTAAAATGGTCATTAGTGTGCCCCCGAGTTTGTCGCCAATATGGCAACCCAACACAAAGCTCTTGTAGTAACCCTTATGATGTTTTGTCTACTTCTTTCTACAATGGTTGAGTTGTACATGAGCTTCAACTATTTTCATGAAAATATAAATTAAAAATAATATCAAATATTTTATTTTTGATCTGTATTATAATTAAGATATTTTGTATAGTTAAAAAGAAGTTTCAATTATATTTTTAATGCGAATATAAAATAATTATTCCTTTACTCATTTTAATTGTCAGTATGCGATTTCACAAAATCGTCTGGTTTCTTTCTTTAAAAACCGTCTGCAATAGAATTATTCGCAATTCTCGTCATTCTTTCAAAGCTCTATCGTTTGTTTTCTTCGCTAGTTATTTTTTCGGCGATTATTCAAGAGTGGATGACAGGTGAATGGGATGGAAAAAAACATTTCGAACCTGATAAATGGATGAAGGGTGATTGGAATATTTTTTTTACAACAAATTAAATACTTCAAGTTTGTACTTTATGTCTTTAAAATTTCCTCTTAAATCCATTCTTTTTGTATCTTTGTCTTTCTGAATTATTTATTATTTACTGTTCATGTTATCCGCACATTCCTTATGTTCAATGTGCTAGCGAAGCTACTAGTTCCCCGCTCCCGG